>PTRB01000208.1:0-46709 GCA_025094155.1 Lichtheimia hyalospora FSU 10163
TGCAGGAACCATTTACTGAACACTTTACTTACCAGATTGCTCAACTGCATTCTTTCCATGAACCAACTCGATTTCCATGCCTTGGATCTTTTGCTGCTGCTAGATTATTGTGAAACTGGTTAATGGACCATATCTGCTTTTTAGATCCCATGCTATACGTACCCATCATACAATATACAACTTCCTTGCTTGTAGCTGTCATGGTTCCCATTTGATATGCTCCATCTACAATAAGCGCTCTGTGAGATAGGAAGCCAACCATACCGTACACCTTCTTTCATGCATACCCAAAGCTAGCAATATAAAGATGCGTTGGACGCCCTCCTTATGCACAACGAGGACAAAGAATACACCTAACGACCTTGGTTCTTGTATAAACGAGAGAATAGCCATCTGCAAGTGAACCTTTAGTGTCACGATGTTAAAACTTGAAGAATAAAACAAGTGCAATAATTGAACGTACCTGCTGTCTTGAAATGAAGCTTGAGTGTTGGGCAGATCACACGTACATGTTGTAACATGAGATCCGGAAGAAGAGTTGCCCATTGACCACGGATCGTATGATCTGCTCACGCCATTGAAACTGTGAATTGAAAGCATTGATCATAGATTGCGACAATATATATACGGCATACTCTTTGGTGACTTATTTTCCACGTTGTAGCAATCTAGATTCCTTCATCCAGTCATACACTTATGCCATTTCCTCAGATCATATTCATTTTTATTCCAATTTCACTATTCTTGGTTTGTTTGGTGCGATAGGATCAAATGGTGGCAAAGGATTATTGTCACTGGAATGCATCATGACAGCTGCATTTATAGCTATCGCTTGTGCTGATAAGGGGTCGCGGGAAAAGGTGTTTCTGCCGAGCTTGTAAGATTTGCACTTTTCATTGATACATCGCAACGCACCATGGACCGTGGTTTTTACTTGTTTTCCATCCTTTGTGATGGTAGCTGGCATTTTCACCAACGGTGAAAAACATGACAAACATGTCTGTGAAGTACGAAACTCGTCTTGAACTATTACTGCTCCCGCTTGTAAATGCTTGCGCCTATGCCAAAGTCCACCTCGTCGCAAACGACCCTTTAACTTGCTGCCAACGCCTGTTCCCGCTAATCCAATACACATGACAGGTTTGATTTGACGCACAGGTTTCTTGATTCTATTTGATGCATATTGTTTGGCGTAGCGTCTCTCATTCTTGCAAATTTGGCTCTTGATGTGCTCTGTTCGGACTTGTAGATGCCGCTTGGATTTCAATACGCTTTTTGAATAATAATGTTTGCGTAAGGTTGGAGCTGAAAGGACGCGCTCCTATCATAAAACGTCGTAGGTAACATTTTCCAGGCAGCATGTAAGATATAATATACCTGTTGTTTCTGGATGATAGTTTCTGGATGGAATGCGCCACGATAACCCGTAATTGCCAGCTTCTGTTCTGCATCCTTGACATCCTGCTGTATCCAGTTATTAGTAGAGTAATCTCATAGTACTTGGATTATTAAATACTTACTGGCTTACACTTGTTTATCTTTGCTCTCAGCTTTGAGTACCCGGTCATGTGATTGATCGATTCGCTAGTCGTGTTGAGTGCTTTCGGCTGATATAGATACACTTGGTTGTCAACTTCGCCCATAACGATACTATTGTAGTTTTCTACAACTGCATTGATCTCGTCAGTAGCAACGGGAACCATACTCGCCATCACGCAATGCCCATAGTCCACTCCGCCATATGTTATTGTCTTTGATGTCTCCAATGTGAATCGATCGCCCGTATCTTCGTAAAAAGGTTTCTCAGAATGCACAACTTCTCGAGCAGAAGACGGGATCTTATCAATGGGTTTCCCCTTTGCCATATTACCATTAGCTTTTCTTGTGTATGAATTCATAAGTCAATAACTTACATTACGCATTCTCCAAATGTGGTTTCTCACATCCTTCCAAGATCTTCTCAATAATAAGTTATGGTGTTGTTGTCGCTGGCAGAGTTTTTTCAACCACTTGTGTACAACGCCCATAGCCATCTTTTTCCTTCCTGTTGTTGCTCTGTACACCATTTCTGATCTATCCCGTATTGATACTAAGGATCGCATGTCGATATATCCCCTTTGTAAATGGTCATGGAGCTGTGTTGCTTCTGATTCCACTCTCTCGATCTCATCTGCACTGTATGTGTTGTCGGTATTTCCTGAGCTTTTTTTCTTGCGCTTTTCATAAGCTGAAAAAATTGGAGGATGAGAATCAAGAACACGTCCAACAAATTGTACAGTATGGTCAATGTTGTAGATGATAGCACGTATGTCATGGATGTGAAAAGGTGTGAGGATTTCTTGGACTCTTTGTCGACTGAAAAAAGACCATATCATAGCATCTTTCTCCTTTCTGGCAATTTCAACAGAAGTGATTGGGCTCGTTTGAGTATCGCCATGGGCACATACCACTTCATAAGGTCCAATGGGAGATCCACAATGATGTGGTGTCAGTATTTCATATAATGTTGTTGCGTTTAATGACAAGGTGTGAATGACACTGGGCTTAACGTCAGGGCATATAAGCTGAGTACGATTGCTGAATCCAATAGATGCGAGAATTTTGTTGGCCAAGATTATAAGTGGTATTTGGGTGATAAAGCAAGATGTGTTTTTGGCTGGGATGAAAGGCAAAATTGCTTTGCTGATGCTGCTCACAACTGACGCTTCATATGTTTCCATGTTTTTGGTGTGTTTTAGAATGAATGCATCCACGTCTGATTCTGATGTCGTTTCATGGATCTCATCGCTTTCCAGTATGCTCTTCACAACCGACTTTAGAGATCGAATACGCTTTGCTGAAGCTGTAGGTTGGTTGCTGGCATTGGGATCCGTGCCATCATTGTCGAATTCTTGAGCTCCTTCATCTTCTTCATCAATGTCATCATCTTCTGCTTCCTGTACAACATGGCTGTCTGAATCTTGTTGTACTCCTTTTTCATCTTCCTCTTCATCGATGGGCATCTAATTGACACGGTTACCACCTAAACCTCCTCCAAGACCTCATATGCTTACCGAGGATAATGATGATGCGATGTCGACAGTCTACATGCATGATAGTCAATAGCTATAATCTCACTTGTATCTGAACATTGAGTACTCACATCCAGTTTTCCGATCACATCATCAGTATCAACCACCTCTTGATCCTTTGTAGTGTCCTAATGACATTAATGAATAAATATAAGCTATAGAACGAGGGTATACTGAGATATTTACCGATAACCGACACAAGCGTCTCATACAGGACGCAATTCGCTGCTGTGATTTTTCATATGTGGCAGGAAATTCAACGGCGATTCTGATATGCTTTGCAATTTCCTTTTGCTCATGTCGAATTCTTGACTTGATCCGCTTCTTTTCATTTCTTTGGTATCGCTTGCAAGCATGCGCTTTTTTCTGAGACTTTTTCTTGTTGGCTTTCTTCTTAATGTTGATGGTCAAAAGAGCTAGGATCAATGAATCCAACGACTTTTTGAATATTGACGCATCACTCCACATGTTGGCGAAGTTTGCTGCTAATGTACGCATAGCCAATTGTACTGTATGGGTCAGGTTGGTAGTATCAACATGATTCATCTTCAGTCGTGGTTGTATGCTACTCCATACAGGGTGTGAATCATTTCTTCTTCCTTCTTTGGAGATTCTGGTGAAAATGAAGCTCAAATGTTGAAAAGTATAGAGTTGGTTGATGTCTGTAATTGCTGGATTATTTGCTGGAGCCAAATTTGCAAGTTGACAATTAGCTTTTGCTGCATAGATTGCACCATCAACAACATGTGTACGATCCTTTAGTTGATAATCCGATGGCAACACGTTAGATAACACGAACTTGTTGGCTGTGCTGATCATTGCAATTGTATTGCCATCCACTTGGAAATCTAGTGTTCCCAATGCATAAATACTTGCTCGCATCACTGCGGTAACGTCGGACAAGGAGGTAGTGACGATCTCGGCGACTTGGCGTAATCTTGCAATCATGGCTTCATTTTCCACTAGATCCTCTCTTAACAGCTTCTTCATTCCAATTGCAGGGGTCGATTTCAGATTCACATCATTTCGTTCATCTTCATCTTCTTCATCATCCTCATCCTCATCCTCATCTTGATCCTCATCCTCATCTTGATCCTCATCCTCGTCTTGATTGGTGTCCACGAACGCGTTCGGTGCTTCATCGTCAAAAATTTCTTCGAATCGTTCCTCGATAATCGCTTTCCATCGGTCGACTGGTCTTATCTTTCTGTTTGTCATCATGTTGGTTATTTGCTGAGTTGTTAAGTTGCATCCATTCTGGTTGACATATTGCTGTACAATATCCATTGTCCCCTGTGGTATTGACTTTCTGGCAAGCAACATATCGCGCATATCCTCTTTGTCAAGAGATCCGGCATCCTTTGCGATCAGTTTTCTCAATTGGGTTGTCAACACCTCATCCACTATTGGCAGCAATTGCTCAATGTCAATACGTCCGTGGGTTTGGCGTTTGGGTTTCTCAAATGTTGTAGAGTCTGTTATACGCCGGGCAGGTGGTTGGAACATAAAGGGAAAAGCGAGGCGAAAGATGACTTCCCGCGACCTTCAAGTGTATATGCATATATCACGTGGATAGTACCTAAACAACATTTATCCTTTTTACTCCCATCCTTACCCCAAAGATAGCGACACATGTACCCCAATTGAGATATTCGAAAGTTACCCTTAATGAATATGGGATTAAAGAGATAAGGCTTTGTCTGTTAACAAATAGCCAGTCGCGATGCACAATCTGTAGCGCATTACAGATCAGTAGTGTGTGTACCTTATTGAGTATCCTATATGCGTGTAACGTTTCTGACTTTTATTTTGACATTAACCATTTGGATGACCACATTCGATAAATGACAATTCTTTTTCCTTTACATGTCTACTTTAGTACCAGAACACATGTGTGAACCAAAAGACTGGTTGCGTGATAGTATAGATAAGCATATCACGAACACAAGGTTCAAATCAAATATAACCAAAGCATATCAACAATCAAAGGAACGTACATTCTCATCCAAACCCGCTGAATGTATTCGTCGATTAAGCGGGTTTGATATTGTTCAATGCCATGAACCAGAGGAATCGACTAGCATGATTAGCCGCGTTTTATCTAGACATGAACAAGTTTGCTACCAAATGAAAATTTCTCTCGATACCACCATTCCTGTGAAGGAGCCAGACTTGCTGTTGACGTTCATTGCTTTTGATTTTAATTGCGAAATTTTTGTTTTCTCCAATCGATCAAGTACGACTCGGTTCGGATGCGAAAATCCAATGCATTCGTTTGCTTTATTTGAGAAAGTGAAGTTTAACGGTAAAGTAATCATGTTGAAGCTATTTTTGTGCAAGGTCGTCTCATATCCTCATAGGTGAAAAGGAATACATTGCTCTAACAGGAAGATGGTCATAGTAGGCATGTTAATGTTTATCGATTAACCGTGCATCTCATTAACCTAGTTTTATCCCCAGCTATAGTTACTGTTCCACTTTCAAGTCATGAATTTATTTTAGCTACTCTTTTTTCATGCTACACCACTACCCAATTGTTACAATAGTATTACACTGCTAATATTACACCTTCTTTTTGCTTGGCTCTAAGGATGCATGATTGACTCGACGTGTGCCTATAATTGTTGATTGATCCATCGTGCTGCTATATGCTAATCCACCATCAATGTTCCAAACAAAGTCATCCACCGACTCCCAAGCTGTATCTAGTAGCCATTGATAGTGAGCCATATTGTGCATGAAACATTTATTCAGTATCCGGTAATCATCTCACAATCATGCCTGATCCTATCATTATCATTATCCACAATGGTAGTAGTGTTCCTCATAATTTCTGATGATTATTTCTCTCTTTGTGTTGCTGCTGCATAGACATTGTCACATACTACATTGCAAGTTGAAACATACATATGATAATTCCCCTTTGACTGATCCTCAACGTTTCATCCCCAATGATAACACACCCTTCTTGTTTCCCGTGATAATCATTTTCATTTTATGCTGTTGGGTCCACATTGTCATACATCAAGAGAAAACATCTGTATCGATATCTAATATGTCTGCCTGATTGGAATCCTTGTACAATTGCTTTCGGTTATCCTCGCTTGATGCTTGCTAACCGGAAGATGGCATCAAATCCCGTGGAGCGAGTGTACTTTGACGTTTGGGTGTTTCAATAGTTATTTTGGTATGGGGCGAAATGCGTTGATGCTCTTGTTGTTGCTTGGTATGCAAGTATATATTGTTGGCAAAGGGTGACAAGAGATAATGAATGGCTCCTGTTGAACATTGCACTTGCTGCGAGAGCTGCCGTCAAATGATAAAGAATGACATATCGTAGCGTAGATTCTTTTGCTCTAGTTTTGTGTGTCCCATGCATTTGCGTAGATGCTATCACTGTTTGCTTACCACCAAGGACCATAGTTGAGCTTATCCCACTTGCTTGTACTGATATAGCCTAACAGTCAATATATCTTTGCTCGATACTCACTCACACCCACAAGAACCCACCCTCCTTACCTGCTGAACTCTCCCAAAAGTACATTACAGCAGGTATCGACACAGATGGGATCTGTAACGCAATAAAACTGAAGATTGTACATTCAAGTCGTCTCAATGGCAACATACTCCGAAAGTAGATAATGTGAATAGTTTGGCAAGCTTGACAAGCGATACATTGCGTGTTGTATAAATGAGTTTCTTTGCGTCATGGTTGTGAAGTGTAATATTGTAGTCGAATGTTGCGAATGCAGCACATGTAAGGGTTGAAGATATAACAAACATTGTATTTGACGTGTGGCTGAAACAAAGCAAAGAAATGAATTTATTCGAGAAGGAAGTCTATATATATGTGCAAATGGTCGACGGCAAAGCGTAGCGGAAGAAAGGATCATATTGACATTGCATTAGAAGAAATAAAGAAAAACCTGGTCATCAAATACAGTATTGACAGCAGGTCTGTGTACTGCCCTGAGCAGTGTAAACTGTGGTGTCGGTCAGGGGCAAAGTTTGAGGATGATGTATCAGTAGTAGAGTCCTTGTAGTACAATGGAGTAGATAAAACCGATGAATACATCCGAGAGCTTGTAGCAACCAATGGACGAACTAACACGTTGACCGTGGAGATACGAGAGGAAGTAGCAGCGGTAGTGAGCATTATGATGATTGATATAAAATATGTGTTCAAATGTAAACAAAATGATGAAAATGATGATTATCATGTTTCATACTTGATTCATTCCGTGGATGATGCGTCGGGGATTGGAGGATGTCAAAGTGCACTTGTATGTGAGCCGCATAAAGATCATACTCATGAGCAAGTATGTCAATGTGAAAGTGTTACAGGAAGAGCCAATCACAATGTTGCTTTTCTGCTGTAAGCGTTACCCGCATTACAAAAGCTCCTTGTAAAATCAAATCCATTGGTTCCCATGGCTTACGCGCCTTTTAGTTTAAGCATGAACAATATGTCATCATCTACATTGCCAAAGAGAAAAGAAATTTTTGACTTTCCAGTATAGCCACATCTATATGCATGGGCATGGCTTGCATATTGGCTGGTTACATGTGATACAATATTGAGAAACCGTCCTTCAGCTCACACCTCTTCTTTTGACAACGATAGCAATGCATGCACCCTAACTGATTTACTCCAACGCCGCGTTCCCTATGCAGCGGAGATGGTTAAAAACCCATCATATTTTCTTTACCGTGCTTGAAGATCATATAGATGATAAACATGACATAGTATCGTACCAAGATTGAAGAAATGAAGGCTTTCAGTTAACGAATAAGTCATGGTTATGCATATTTTATTATGGATCGGGATGCAACTTTCTGAGCGTGCTTCATGTGTGTAACATGGCTGACTTTTGGGTTGGCATTAAAATACAACAATCAAATCTTCCATTGCAAAGTACCAAGAGCATTATGCCTTACAGTTTACATTATATCTTGGGAGAATGAGAATCTTCTACATCTTTACAGCGCAATATGGTATTCCATTGGAATAATTAGGATTGGAGGAAAGGTACATGGATGAATGTTTGCATTGAAATCTTAGATCATTCGACCAGCGTGGATTACAGGATCAAAGTTAATGAAGCAAATACATGTGCTATGGTATACATTTATTTCTTTGCATGGTATATCATGGATTGATCAAGTTTAAGCTATTGCATGCATCATGTACATTAGTCATGTGATACTTTTCCGTTAACTTCTTTGTTACCTTTTTTGGTTTCGGTTGGTTTCTCATTTCATTCATGATATCCTTGTCGAAACTGGCATTGCCGGTTAATTCGCCAAATAGGCGTGCGGTTTGTATCAATGCGTTTGATTTACTTGCGCTAAGCGCCTATAAACGATATAATCTTAATAAATGGTGATGTCATCATGATGATATACATACCTGTTGATAAGCTTTGCCTTAGCATTCTTTGCTTGTCTAATAACCAAAACCATAGCTCTTTAAAACACGAGTGATGGTGAATTAAAAGCGACTGTAATCAAGGTTATAGATGTACTCACCTCACGAGTTCCCATTCCATGGATCGTCAATGATATCTTTGTAGTACAACCAGCTTCGTATCCTCCACTACTTTGTGTACACTGTATCACATTGTTAATCATATTTGAAGGTTATGTGTCATGCTTGGGTATGTACTTACATAGTCATATTTCACCGACATGTCCTTCTTCTGCCACCCACTCGACCCAAATGCATCATGCAATAATTTGATAATCTTGGTATATGTCATTTTGGGTTCGTCTCCTGGCGTTATTGATTTAGCACCTGCATAGTCCATAAACAAGAATGAACACCTTCATAATACTCTCTCAATCAATTGGTCTAGGTGTGATTGATTGTTCATGCATAAACCAATAACTGGCATAACCATAATACGCACAGTGTAGGTGATATAGCCATCATCATCGAACAATGATATTTATTTGCTATCACAGTATTTTCTATATCTATCATTCACTTGTTATCATAATCACATTCATTTTATAAAGAGAAATGTCATTGTCAGGGTGTGACAGCTTTGGCACCACGCCATGTTCCATCGGGTGGCTATAACGGTTTCCATCGTTTATGCAAAACAAAAGTCAGCTATGTTACACACGTAAAGGGCACTCAGAAGGTTGCACGCATAAAAGACTGAAAAGATATCAGCAACAATATCATATCGAATATGCATCATTTGATCTTCAAGCGGAATCTTATTGCATTAAACATGGCTCTGGAGCAGCCTGATTGTACATATGCATCGATATCACTGGGAGCCGTGGAGCGTTAAAAAGAAAGTGCCTGTATCCTGCAAGTCTACTCCGATTGTTTATTCATTATCGTGTTCGTGATCTCCTTCTACCAGAATATCCTGTTCATCTGATGTACTTGTTAATGTTTTCGAATTATGAATCCTTATTTAATATGACTTGGGATAATGTGAATGTAGCATGCTAACAGCGGAAAACAAATATACAACGTTTCACGGTCATCATTGATCTTTGACTCTTGTAATGAAGGTAAAGCTGGTTACATTGTTTGATGATCCAAATATTGTTATACGTGTCATATTTCTTTCAATGAAGCTACCTTCTTGACATTTACTTCCTATGCTGGAGACGAGGATCAGCAGTTCAAGCATCTTGTATCAAGAAACCAGTATCGTACAGGTTTCACTTTGATGCAAGATGACCTTTACTGGTATCTTGTATATCATTCATAGAACCATCCATGCTGGACATGTATATATCTTGGATAGCTTTTGTAATAAAGGTCATCATTTTTTGTGGCAATATCAAGATCGGTCACTGATATAATAAAACCTGCGATGACGACAATATCGAGTATAGGATGAAACCAAGTTGGATGGAGAAAGGTCAAACTTTCGAACCAAGCCACGATTCATGCATAATACACTCCCTATCTCAAGATTGATCGAACACCTCTTTCTTTCCGTTTCCGCGGTATGTATCCTTTATTCATGTTATCATTCTCTTTGACTGAACAAAAAAGTGGTTAAATAGTCTTTGCTTGCTCTCTCTCTCTCTGTGCTCTCTCTAGATCCACCGGACTGGTGTGATTCTTCTTTCTTCTAATCCCGCACCATCGCCAGCCATGGTATGTAAATGTGCTCAAGTTCTTGTTTGGTATGCTGATATTTGAAAATGCATAGATGCGTGCGGGAAACCCTGGTGCTTCCGGGTCTTGTTTTTTTTCTGCGATATTCCTCTTACTTGGGTGGCTCCTTACTTTAAAATTTTTTTCATTACTTTCGATTTCCTTCTCTCGCAGATTAAAAATTCTGGTCCTAAGGCCCCATCCAATCACGTCCCTAGATAACGTTGCATTTGACGACATTTATGCCATTCATTTTACTATGCTACAATCAAATACAGTATAATAAATCCTATACGGTCATCATGTATATTATCAGTCAACTGGTTCTTTCTTAGTCATAAGCTCATTCTATTCCTTGACAATGAAAATGATACATAACAATGATGCATTGTCTGCATCATTTGAAAAAGTTACCAGTGTATGGACAATGTTGATAGGCATATGACCCACATACGACTTGATTATACAATCTTGTACAGAGAGCAACGCTTTAACTTGATCTTAAAAGAATGACAATGCATAACTGTTGACTAGTATATAATATCTAAACATGGCTCGGGTATTTCGAAAGCTGTATATTTGATATCTATGCTATAATCAACGCTGCCGAGTTGACAATCCTCTCAGGTCAACGATCTTTTTAAAAGCTATCAGAGTGACATTCTTACTGATCATCATGGGAAGCATACTATCGCTATGAGAGCCATTATCAATAATAATATGACATGACATTCTATTTTACAAAGAGAGAGATTCATGTATGCATTCAATGGAGCTATGAAATGCGTAGATCAATGAATGACTTGTATCCAAGATACGGATTGGCCGGAAATGCAGCAGCAGCTGTGTGAGTTCCAAAATCGCCATGGATTTCTCTTGGCAACAAGAGTGTCGCCTTTCCCTCCCTTCCGCACCTACTGTTTCAACATGGTGAATACCCTTTCGCGCTTCATTGAATCGTGTCATGTTTTAGTGCTTACGTTAATGGTTATTGTATTATCAGGATTTCTTATTTGGGCGTAAAAAGACACCAGCCGAGATGTTGCGTCAACATCAGCGCACCATTACCAAGGCTCAACGAGAACTGGATCGAGAACGAGAACGGTTGGAGCGACAAGAAAAGAAACTTATTGCCGATATTAAAAAGTCTGCCAAAGCAAATCAAATGGTAAGAGGGAGTGTGTGCGTGAGTGATATGACCATGCAACACACACGATATGCTGACATGAGAGTGTTATAGAGTGCTTGTAAAGTGATGGCCAAGGATCTTGTACGTACAAGGCGATATGTTCAAAAGTTTTATCAAATGAAAACACAATTGCAAGCTGTTGGATTACGTATTCAGGTACATTCACATATCAATGTTCATTATGCATCGAGTATTTAAAATGGAGTATGTGTTTATTAGACACTACGATCGAATCAACAAATGGCTGACGCTATGAAAGGTGCCAGCAAAGCCATGTCTTCGATGAATCGACAAATGAATCTACCAAAGATCCAGCAGATCATGATGGAATTTGAAAAGGAAAGCGAAGTCATGGACATGAAAGAGGAAATGATGGGTGATGCTATTGACGATGTCATGGAAGACGAAGATGATGAAGTGGAAAGTGAAGAAATCGTCAACAAGGTGCTAGATGAAATTGGCATTAGTTTGAACCAAGAGGTAAGCACATATCAAGTGGGATGGTAATATGCATCATGCGATTGACAACATATTTCAGTTGGCAGAAGCACCCACAGGTATCAAGCAACCAGCAACAGCAGCGCCTGCTGCCGAAAGAGTTCCACAAGCTGAAGGCCTATCTGCAGATGATGCTGCATTGCAAGCACGTTTGGATAACTTGCGACGAGAGTAGATAAACATCAGAATGATACCCTCGTTAACTGTGGACGATATATCGGGAAGGAATACAGTAGCTAATATCCATCAACATTACATTACGCTCAGCTCCTTTACAATGTTATTCTTTTCTTGCCCTTTCCTTTCACAATATTGTAGTGGTATTGTTCTTTTCCTATCATGATAAATTCACAGTTCGACCTGCAAACTTAATAAATCAATAAAGTTGTTGATTGATACAAGTCAACGCAATCGGTCTCCAAAGATAGACATAGTGTATTGTTGCATGAATTTCCTGTAATCAACCACATGCAAGAGTATGTGACTAACGACATTTAAGCATTTGAAGCAAAGCATGTGCACTGAGAGATCAATTGATCATTGTGTGTTTGGATATTCACAAAAAGCTTCTGATCGTTTATACAAATGTTTTATATGTGGTTCACTTTACATTGCAACTCTATGTCAATTTGGTGTAGCTAGGTGGAGCGTAACGTCGCTTGATCAATTTCGCTACATACAGCGGTAAGCTGCTCACAGCCGTGATCACTGCAACCTTCCATACGAATCGCGTGGTGAGAATAAAGGACATGTCTATAACAATCAACGCATTAAAACTAGTTCCAGACACCATGCATTGTTGACTTACCGAAATAGGTAGGTAGGAGCCACATGGAACCGATGTAGATGAGCATTGTTACTATTTCCGCGATCACCATGATTCGATGCCTGTCATTCATGTATTAGCATACAAATTGTCGCATAATCATATTGATCTTACCAAGTATTGATTTCCAAAGCGACCATAAGTAGTTCATTGAAGATTAATGCAGTAAATGATATGGACACGATATGGATGAATTCATTTTCGAAAAGAATGATGGATAGGACCATAATCGCGCCTCCTTGGTATACACTGATCAGAAGCCATGTGAAGAATGTGCGGTATGACAATGAGCGACCCTATAATAACTGTCAGCAACATACTCTAATAACGCAAAAAATAAAAGGCTTGCCTTGGTTAAATCCTTATAGAGCTCTGGGTACAATAATGCAATTTCTTCGCTCACATCTTGATCCAACACGAGTGAAAAGACAGGTGCCATAGTGTAGACGGTCGCATAACTAGAAACATGTTGTCAGTACACTACAAGAATCAAATGTTGTTTTTCTTCTTACCCGACAATCAGCATGCCTTGATAAATTGCAATGGGTGCAAAGTAAAATAGTGCTGAAAACACAGCCTGCATAACCGAAATGATTAAACCACGGTGGATGACAAATTGTGAAAGCTTTGCTGAACGCTTGTAACTGTTTCGACCATGCCAGACTGTATGCTTGGATTAGCACTAATAACTCATGCCCCACCCAAATCTGAAATCTGACACTTACGCATAAGTTTGGTGATGTGGCTGAACTGGGTCACTGAGAAATCCGCTGCTAGAGAAGCTTGACGACCTTCCTTTCCCACAATACCGATACCTAGAATTCACAATCTTTTAAGTCTCGTATTCCAAAAAGTCAATAATTCAACTTACCAACATTAGCTGCTTGGATCATGCTCACATCGTTACCACCATCGCCTATACAAAGGACACGCTTTTGTGTATGATGTCGAATGATACGAGTGATTTCGGCCTATGGTCGTAATGATCAATACTTGGTATAAAAGCTACAAGACTATGTGTTCTATTACCTTTTGTGTTGGGGAGCATCGGCAGCAAACCACAGCAGGTAACAGGGTTGCAACATCAACAAATTCATCTTGGAAATGATCCAGACACAACTAATAGCACTTGGAATAAGCAATCATGTGATATTACACCCGTCATTTGTCCTTGGTTACCTGTAATGATTCGCCATCAATGACTAAACAGCAATCTACTTTGGATCTGAGATTATCCAGTTCGTTCAATACATCCACAGGATTTTTGACTAACGAGATATGTGTGAGCAAGAAATAAGATTGGATTCATACATTGCTTTCTACTCACGTTTAGCGATTTGGTGAATGTTTTGATTGCGAGAAACCAACTTGGAAGAGACTGCGATACATGTGGCGGTTTCGATTTTGTCACCTACCGATCTCATGTATTAATAATCATACTCAAGCACACATGTATAGCATTCATTCACCTGTTAACATCCAGATTCTAAGACCAGCATTCCTTAATTGTTCGAGTGTATTCTTGACGCCATCTTGCAGCTTATCTTCTACGCCAGTAACACCCAAGAGTTCCAAATCTGTCTCAAGTACTTCTTCGATAACAGCTTGTTTCCTTGCATTACGATCATGAAGAGAGAGTTCAGCTTCTTGAAACCTACAAAAGTTTGATTGTCAGCAAGATCCCCATACTATATAGAATGGTAGCTTACTTTGTCCTAAATTCTTCATACACATCGACGGATAAGCGTTTCTTGGCAACAACAAGCGTACGTAAACCTTCACGAGCCATGTTTCCGCACTCTTCATCCAACCTATCGAATATCATTTTAGTGAAAATCCTACCAATAGTCACCACTTGTACATACCAGTCATTGTATTGGACAATAGTGCTCATGACCACATCGGCACCCTTTTCATAAAAGGTGACTTCGTTGGTTTGTCTGTCACGAATAATGATACCCATACGCTTGGTTTCACTTGTAAAGGGGAAAATATGCAAGACGTCATAATCCAGCAATGCTCCAGTTGCTTCTACACGTAGCTTGATCTTGCTGACATCACGTGCAACCAAGGCCAGACCCATTTGCTCAGTCCATTTGACAATAGCCACTTCATCCGGACTAGATGCTTGATAAGTAAGCTCGCCATGGTCACCAGTAACAGGGGTAACCTAGAACAAAAATGTCAATGGCTGATGAATCGGCTCCATGGACTAGGTCTTACATTGTGACATAGTGCAAGCGCTTGGACGATATCTTTAATCCGAAATGAGATATTGCGACGACCCTTGCCAGAGATACCAACAACGCCAGTTCCTGTTTGGATCAAGCCTATAGTGTTTTATCATGAATCTCCTTTGTCCTACACAATGTGTGTGTATATCCAACTTACTTGGTTCCTGATCTTCAAATGCTGATGCAAGATGGGACATGATTTCATCCATAGTATCCAAGCTGTAAGACATGGTGCCCATGTGTAATTTCTTCAATTCCATATCTTTAAAACGAATATGAATAAAGCAATCTCCGTACATCCCACACTCATTTACCATTCTTTGTCAAAGTGCCAGTCTTGTCAGATAATAAGTAACCAATTCGACCCAGTTCTTCAGGAAGTGTGCTGGTTCGGACAATAGTGCCTTCAATATCTTCGTCGTTCTCAATCTGGCGTGCATATACCGTTTTACCCATATCCAGGTTCACTCTCAAACTAAACATAACATGTAAATAATCATGTTGATGAACATATGGATGGTTACTTTACCTGATAGGAATGATGGATGAAAACAGGATCAGGAACCGGAAAACATAAATGTACCACAGGCCATGGAATCCATTGAATCCCACCATGGTTACTGAAAGAGCGAGAGTGACAATAAAGAGAATCTAAGAGTGATACGATTGTGTCAATGCCAATCTATATCTTGATCTCGGTATACATACCTTGGCCAAGCGATTGATTTCGGTATCAAGCAATCCCACTTTTGTCTTTGGATGATTAGTATTCATGACAGCTCGCGTATCCTTGCCAGTGTAAATGACAAATCCGATAGCTGATCCCGAAGCAAGCACAGTATTGGTCCATAATGTATTTTCCACGCTTAATGGTTCACGTTGTTCAATGCCAGTTTCCTCGTCGACATGAGTAAAAGTACCAATGAATGAATGAATATCCTTGTGAGGGGCATCGGCTATGAATTCAAAAAGTGTAAGCAACGAGATAACGTGTATAAGTATTCACCTACCATACACTTCGCCCCGCACTTGGATAAGAGAATCATCCGCTGGTAATCGTTGTAAAGAAGGAACTGCCAATCGAAGCTTCCAATCAGTTTCACCATCCAGTTGATCTGTGCGAATAAAGCAAGAGCCGTTATCTTCAGTTGTACGCAACAAGATCATATCAGCAGGTATCTATAATCACTTGTGTTATCTCATGCACACATGCTCCTGTTCCACATGACTTACCCTTTGGTCCTTTTGAAGAATAACCATATCACCCACTCGAATCTTTGAACTTGGTACATGTCGTAATCCACTGGGTGTCAATGTTTGATATAACTGGGAATTGGCTTCCTTATCACGTTTATAACGCTGAAGATCATCCATAGCTTCTTTGCTGATGGTCACGAGTAACACAAAGCATAATGGCCCAAAGTAGGTAAATATGTATCCTTTAAAGACAGATGAATTAGAATGTGTGTGTTGTTTGCATCATGGTCAATGCTTGGTGTTACCTATTTTGAGTGCTGGAACGAATTGTGATAATGCGACAAGTAAAAAGTAGAGATTGAAGAAGACGACAAACTATAACATTGGATTAAACTTTCATATTACACTTGAGATAGTTGTGCGTATCCATGTCATACCTGCTCAAAGAGAACCAAGGGGATAAAGGTGAGGATATTGTACTTTTGGTTGACAATGATATTGGGCGTGTATTTCTTTTGTTTGTCTACGGCAACAACTGATCATGAGTTTCTTGATACTCTCTATACTTTCTCTCTCGAGTGAACTTACCGTTGGCATGGAAAGGAATAGTTCTTGGGTTTTGTTTGCGTGGTGAACGAACGAATGGCCAGCAATTCAGTTTGAACGGTTTACGTTTCTTGGTCGTCGGGCGACGCGTTCCTGTCAGTGGCGAAGATTCCTGCGACGAGCATCATGTGAATAAAATGGTGTGTTGAAATGGAATGGTTGCTTACAGCCAATTCTTCGTCGATAAGAGGATCTTCATCGCTGTGTATCGAATCAGACGTTCTGTACTTTTTGCTGCTTCCGGCACGATCAGAAAAAGGCATGAGCTTTCGAAGTTCAATGGATCGAGAATCTTTACGCATCACTTTGCCGTAAAATGGTATTGCTGGCTATCGACCAGTCTTTTATCTTTTAGTAAAAAAAAGGACAAGAACAAAGAGTGGAGGGAGAATGTCAAGCGAACAAGTAGCAGCAGTACAGGCGCATGGTTTCTTGGCACCCAGTGCCTTGGATTTTGAGATTCAGCTGATTGCTGACAATGATCCATGGATACATACAAAAAAGACCACTACTTTAGACGCTTGATGATAGAATAATAAACACATTCATTGTTGACACCCCCTCTTTTATATAATTACTCCATGCACATCCGTTTATGTCAATGCAACCTGGTGCACTTGAACAAGTTCTTTGAAGGAAAAGGGGAAGCAGTAGGACATTGCATGTTGAAGGGATGTGAGCTGTATAAAATATGTGTTTGTAAGAAGCGCTCTCCGTTTTTTCTTTTACCTTTCACCCTTATTCATCATCACCAATGTTGATTTATATCTGTAAGTAATCAACGTTTATACATCATCCTCTGTTGATTATATACCCATCACAATCGTACCAATAATACAATGACTGATACGCCAAACAGTTGTTAGTTTCCTTTCCTTTTTTGCATTACCCATTATCGCACAGCAAACCAAGTATAATGTGATTTCTTTGTTGACAAACAACAATGATCGCATGGCGGTTGTAGTTGACGATAGACCCTATCCATTGGGTATCACACCTTTTTCGAAACTCCTTTTTGCCGGATTAGCACCAGCTGCTAACAGTGGATATTATTACGCAAAGATCGATTCATCCAACAACATTATTGATCGTGAGCCATTTGTGCGAGAGCCATTTAAAGGAGACAATTCACCCAACGAGCATTATAATCGTTCTCGCAACAAGTGGAAAATTGCACAACTACCCCAAGTACTCGAACCATTACCCCTTATCCAGCGCATTGAGAGCCAACTGCATAAGGATGGGGAGATACCTACAATCCATATCACTGGTGACGTGGATAGTATCAATAACATGCATTCCAGTGCAAAGGATGATATTCAAGTAAATACTACAATGACTTGGATCAGGTATATATTATAAGTTGGGTAATAGGGAGGATAGAGTATGGAAAATGAGAAGGTGCTTTAGTTTAATCATGCATTTGACAATGTAGCCTTGATGATGTTCAATCATTCTCTGGTGTAGAGTTTGAAGTATCAGGCCGTCAAGCTCGTGAGAGTGCAAAATTATCTTATAACATTAAATTGCCAAAAAAATCGTATCTTTATGGATACCGTCGTCTCAAACTGCGTGCCCTGGATACGGATCCATCTTATATTCGCGAAGCTCTTGGATTCAAGATGCTGCGTTCAGCTGGTGTTCCAACCACAGATTTTAGCTTTGTCAGGTACAAGTGCTTTTATTGATGAACTAAAAGATAATGATCTCACAATTTCTTAAGACTTTATATCAATGATCAAGCGATTGGATTATTCGGATTGATTGAAAAATTCAAGAACCCTTGGTTGAGAAACGAGTTTGCAAATGGAGACAAAGATTATCAACAAGGGACATTATATCAAGGCAAATACACAAATGCCAAAGCTGAGCTGCTGGGGGATCGTGTATCTGATCTTAGTTATTACGGTGACAATCCCTGGCCGTATAAACTAGGCGAATATAAAATTGCCGAAGATCCATCCTCGGGTGCTTCAAATTACCAAGCTCTTATTGAATTAACCAAGTTCCTTTCTTCTGCACCGGCAACGGTAGATGCATGGGAGGCACATTGGGATATGGAAAGTGTGCTTAGAGCGTAAGTAAAAAACTCCGATCCATTCATGCAGAAAGTTTAATTGTTCTTTTTATATTCAGAATGGCTCTTGAAATGTTGATGGGATTTGCTGATGGATATCTCACAGTGGCAGATAATTTCTTTGTTTATCAAACAGCTCCCAAAAGTCCTAAATTTGTATTCATTCTATGGGATATTGACCTTATCATGGGCTCCACTGCCCTTGTCAAGCTTTCGCAAATGGAAACGGGTGATTGGCGAGAATTTGCAAGTACCCTAACCAAGCGTCCATTGATGAACTTCTTAAATGTGCCCGAATATGCCAAGCGATTCGACGAGTTGATCCGTGAACTTAATGATAAGCTCTTGAATTTGGATGTGCTCGGCCAATATATTGATGATACAGCAGCAATGATACAACAAGATGTTGCCTGGGACCTGAGTTGTCCTCGTGTCAGTCATCTTCCACTTTTACGAGCTCATACTCTTGCAGTGCTTGCTCATTTTCTAGGCTTGATTGATCAAACAGATGTCGATGCATCCACTGTACACGATTTTGGTCGTCGCCAGAGTGAAAACAATGTCGAGTTTATGCAAGCTGTGAATGGTCCTACAGGTTACAGTTCTCTCGCTGGTGTCAAGGAATTCATCAAAGTGAAGCATCAGAATATCAACAATCACTATCATGGTGGAAAACAGTAGTATAAAATGCAATGTTCCTTTCTATAAATAATATATATCACATCATTTGAGGAGTTGTTGAGATAATATGTATATGTTATTGATGAGAGAGGAAGTGGATGATGATACATGCTTTTTGATTTCTCGATATAATGAAATGGGATATCTTTTTAACTACACGGTAACCTTCCAAAAGACCACACGGTGCATCATGTACTTGGTAGCTTCTTGTATACGGGGAGCCATGTAGTGGGCAATGGCAAGAGCAATGGGCGATTTTCGTTTCAGTAACACCAAAAAGATGAGTAACAAAACCAATGAATTGATCATTGTGTGCTTGATTACTGCCTTTACAAGTCGTAACCATGACCAACGCACCAAATCACGATCACGCTTTTCACGATCTGCCAAGCTTTTACGCATCATATCCAATTGCTCTGAGAGTGCTGTAATATCAGTCTGTAATCCTTCAAGGGCACGTTCTGATGGGGCTGGTTTGTAAGGATGATAACTAGGTGAATTGATGCCGAGAGAAGCTGTTGCTGCTGCCACTTCACGATCAATGGTATCGGTATCGGAAATAACGCTGTGGGTTGCTAAAAAGTCGTTGGGTCGAACATATTTGCTTCGATGTTTACGATATGTAGGTGGAGATAAGTCGGGTGTCTCTGGAAAGGTTTGATGAGTACTTGCATTAGAAGTAAAGGTAGCAAGTGATGGTGTTGGGAAATCTCGATAACGATGTTGTTGTTCAGGTGATGACACTTCAGATAACTCGAGTTGATGTGGTCCTAAATGAGCGAGGTAATATTCTTCTTTTTCTGCTTCTTCTGGATCCCATGCATCTACAAATGATTCTATTATTCATAAGTTATTTCATGTGAATAGTAATAACGTAGATAATGATATAATACCTGTCCCTTCTTCATCAACTTCTTTCATATCAATGTATTGAAGTGCATCGCTTAAAGTGGATGTTTGTTCATGGTCAGGGTATCTGTTGATAAACTTGAATGGGGTAATCAGAATCACGGAATCACATGCATGAGAGAATCATATAATACCTCTACTAGCAGTTCGACTAAGGAGTTAACATAAAGACGCTGTGCATCCACAGGACTTAATCCTCGCCTACGCTCCCATGATTTCCTGTAGAAACCAAGTTACAACTACTTGTATTGTTGTATAAAGTCATACATTCTTACCATTTGGCATAACGACCCATTTGTCGTGATGAGGGGCGTGAAATGCTGCAGTCGCCTTGTGTTGCTTGCTTGTATAATCCATAAAGGTTGAGTTTTTCTGTTGATGTCGGTTGCAATGCACCTTTGTCAGGCAAGGATCGTACAACGTTTAATGCTCTGCAGAAACGTATTTGTGTTGTGTATGAAGTGGTCGATGCAGTCATTGAAATATGGAAAGGAAAAGAAGAAGCTGTTGCTGCTGCTGCATTTACGATGAGTCAGTAAAAGAAGCGGTGAATTCTTTATTTGGAAGGGTAGATCCATGCTGTTTTCCCACCCACTCAGCAATGGTATCTTTTGCTTACCATACCTAAATAAACAATCACGTTACTTGACTGAGGTTAATAGAATCCTTTTCTCATTATCTCGTTGACTTATTACATGATGGTTGCTACAGGAACTTGTCTGCATTGTGAAATAAGGGGTCCCCTGAATTGTTCGGTGGTTTTGCATAAAGTGATTTCGTGTGGAGTACACAGTGAGTGCAGTAGTCATGATGCAGCTTCTATCAATGATCCCATGTACAATATCAAATGGGCTATCCTATGAAATGACAATAATACATTGTTGATGTGATTGTAAGCTTATTCAATCAAGACTTTCCATAAATGGTGATGGAAAACAACATCCAATATTAACAGCTTCATCAGCATTATTTTTGTCTGGTTCCTCTTTTTCCTCACTCGTTTAACATATGGATTACTTTCAACACCCTAAATTTGTTCATACAAAGCATCAATCCCTTCGAAAATGTTGCGGATGTGTGCATCTACGTGTCGGTGCTGGGATCACATGTGCATTTTGGGCGGTAAAGAAATACAAAGACAGCCATTGATGGGGAAATATGCTGAATTAATTCACAAATAGGGATTGTCATTATACTTTGCTGTTATATCATTTCAAAACAGCAGTCGTGAGTGGAATCCGGATTTATTTGATTATACTTAACACGCACGCACGTTTCTTTTCCTGCAGCATTCTATTCATATATGGAACAAGCTGCATTAGTGGTGTATGGAGTGGTGAATTTGGTTTTAGCCATGATTGGAATGTTGGGTTTAGGAGCCGTATACCTGGTCAGTATGCAATACATGAAAATGAGTGCCAGTGGTTAACGACAACATAGGATGTGTATAGTTATGTTCGTACGACCTCTCACGTGATCATGGTGGCTGTAGCTGCTGTGCTTGTCGACAGCCTTATCAATGCCATCATCTTCATGACCTTACGCAGTAGCTATAATGCATGGTGTATCGATAACGCTTCGAATCGTTTTCATACGGCAGTCAATAGTACAGCAGCCGATATGTTGGATCAAGACTTTTACAACTGTGATCGAGCATGGCAAGATGAACTTAAATTTGGACTTTTATCATTTATGATGATGACAACCTTTTATGCAAGTGTTTTATTGCAAATGATGATATATAAATTTCTAACGTGAAAACAAGAATAGGTCTATTGGGCTGCATGTTTTCGATCTTATCGTATCAAGAAAGCAATTCGATTATCACAAATCATGGGTATACCGATTGATCACCACGTGCCCTTACCGCAACATCAGATGTCCCAAATTCAAGGCGGGCCTTTACTGGATGATCCTAATATGATAATGGCACGAGGGGGTGGTGGTGTTGGAGCTCCACCACCTCCTACGGGTGCTAATGTTACTGGAATGAATACTGCTCCACCACCCCCACCACCCCCTGGAGGAAATCGACCTAATATCATTGTACTAAATAATGAACGACCCAGTAAGAATAAAATGGTAGAAACATAAAACCAAGTACGCATGATTCTATTTTTCAAACTTATGTACTACATACAGAATTGTCGCACTGTTTCCGGGATGTAAATCATCCCAACCTTTTTCTTTCTTTCTTCCCTTTTCTTTCATTCTTTCTTATTAAAACACACTTGTTTACTCTTGCTTGCCATGTCGCAACGCCAGCCATTTACCCATTATAATAATGGTGGCAACAAGCGTAAATACACATCACAAAACCTTGACAGACTACTCTCTCGGGCACCACCACAAGCAAACTTTAATATCAACTATGAAGCGTATACTATTCTGATACCAAACTACTCCTTTGGGAAACCAACACTACTTCCAGGTTCTGGAGGACTAATGGCCATTGCAATTGGGAAACGGTAAGTGTGAACAAGGAGGAGGTGGAAACGTGGTATATGCAGGTCACTATTTCTTTTTTGTTGACCTTTTTGTACAGATTGAGCGATGAGTTGCCAGTGTTAGCGAAATTGTCACCCTACGCGATTCGACTTGAACGAGAGTACTACATTGCACGACGATTGTATTCACAGCCTGATGGCAAGCGGTATATTCCTCAAGTGGTCGAGCTAGTTACCTTGTCACAAGATGGTTTAACCGCTCTTATTTATGCCGACAAGGGTGCCAACGATGACCTTGTCTATTTGGAACAACGTTTCTTTTCACATTATCGCCTCTCTGTCAGTTCACCTCCATTACAACAAGGAAAACCATCATCACCGATCAATACCAGCCCAATACCCACCGCTTGTTCTTACAATCCTTTAATTGATATCCATACTTTCCTCAAATTCGCCATTGAATGTTGTTCTTGTCTTCAATTATTACACTCCAATGGTATCATTCATGGCGAATTACGTCCTTCAGCATTTCATTGGCATACAACAGATGATGATGGTATCACAGTCAAAATATGGAATTTTGGTGCTGGGCTCAAATCATATGAGGATATGCTATTGACAAGTTCAGGATGGCGACGTGCTGTCATGGCAGCAGCTACACACGATGATCTCTTGGACGATCCAACCATACTAGACCCATCCAGTCGATTCCTTCCAACTTCTTCGACACGTGGATTTCAACATGCTCTTGCTTATGTTAGTCCTGTAAGTTCATTTTATTATAGCGTTATGTAAACAACTTGTACTGATATATCATGGGACATGCTAGGAACAAACGGGTCGTACTTCCAATGTTCTCGACCATCGTACAGATCTTTATTCATTGGGTATCATGTTCTTTGTGATACTCACCGGACAAACACCATTTGAAGGATCTCCAATGTCAGTCATTCAAGCAGCCTTATCACAAAATGTTCCTTTGGTTCATACTATACGATCCGATGTACCAACAGCATTAAGCTTGATTATTGATAAAATGACACGGAAGGTGAGATTATCTTATCAAAAACCCAATTACTTACGCTAATGTAATTATATAACAAGGCAGTTGATGAAAGATACAATAGTGCCTATGGTGTACGTGAAGATCTCATCGAATGTTTAAGACGATTACAAGGAGAAGGGGATGAAGTAAGTGGTAGCAGTTAGTCTTGTACATGGGAATCATGTTCATGTGTGTGACCAACCTTAATTCGATATAGTCATTACTCTTCTTTCCTCTGGCGCTGCATGATATTAATTCTGTTTTCCAATTTCCAAGCGCCATCTTTGGTCGAGAACATGAGATTGAATTACTGCGAGCTGCCATTTTAAGATCAGCACAACGAGAATATGATCAAGTGCCATCGACAACTACTCCCACACGCATCGCTTCACCTTTGGACAAGCCTTTATCCGAAGTCATTGTGATCACTGGTCCAGGTGGAATAGGTATTTTATATTCTAACATGGCCAATCTTTTGCATGTTGTGTAACCAATACATACTCAGGCAAATCCACTCTTGTATCCGCCATTCACAATTATGCACGACAATATGGTTATCTGGGAACAGCAAAGTTCGATTCAAATCAACAACGTCCTTACAATGGCTTATTGCGTTGCTTATCATCCATTCTACGGCAATTGCTCACCGAGTCGGAAACTGTGATTCAGGATTTCTATTGTGACCTAAAGCAGCAACTGGGTCCTCATTTTAGTAACGTGCGTCTCATGGTTGGCATGGTGCCTGAACTCAAGCCGATTCTCAGTGATCATGATCACAATGACTTGGATGAAGATATGATTCCAAATGCTGAAAGTCGTTTTCATGCAGTAAGCAAAACAGTACAATCGATCTCATATAGTATGGTTCTCATCTCAGTTTCAACTTAGGTGTTTCTGAATGTATTGCGTACAATCACCCAAAAGAAGCCCATAACCTTGGTAAGAATACATAATAATTTAATTTCTCCAGTTTATAATACTCATGATGGTTTTGCTAGTTCCTAGATGACTTATTGGAAGCTGGTAGGTATCATGCTGCTAGTACATATCGGGCAGAAACAACGTGTTAATATGGATTCATGTTTTAGATGAAGCATCTCTATACCTTATCTCAAGCTTGATTGACGCTCGGATCAAGATGCTTATCATTCTTACATGTCGAGATATCGAACGATTGCCAGATTGTATTCGAGATGAGCTGGTACCTGATCATGAAACTCCCGACGCACACGTGACGACCATCAAATTGGCGCCATTGGGAATCGATGCGATCCATCAACTTGTCAGCCATACATTGCATCGTACACTTGACGCAATTCGACCTCTTGGTGAAATTGTTTATCATCGCACACATGGCAATCCCTTTTATGCAAAACAATTCCTGTTGATGATGAAACGAAAAGGGGATTTATGGTTCGATTGGGATGATAAGCAATGGAAATTTCGATTGGACAATATTGCACAAATACTGTATCCACCTAAACCAGCCAACAATCGCGGAGGATCCAATAACAGCAACAATGGGAATACGAGTGATCCTGGTTTTACGGGCGCTGTACTTGATGTTCAACACCTTGTATCGTATCTCAAAGAAATGGATCAACATACCCAAGCATTTCTCATGTGGGCGAGTCTTATCGGCAGTGTATTTGATTTCCGTCAGATAAAGTGGCTCATGATAGCTACTGATTTATCCACAATGGATGATTCGGCCACAGATCCTGCTTGCAGTGACTTTAGCGATTCTGTCAGTGTTAGCAGCTGTACGAGTGAACAGCTACAACAACGATCCTCCTTTGTTGAACAACTTGAGCACGCACCCATGGATGCATATCATTCATCCACTCATGAGGATACTAAGCGCGGCAACCAAATTATGGCAGCTCTACAAATGGCATTACATGAAGGCATCATTCAGACAACGGTTGGCAACAATCATTACCAGTTTACACACGACCGATATTACCAAGCTGCATCCATGCTGATTGATGAAAAGGACCAAGAAAAGATGCATTTACGTATTGGCCAAATGTTTATGGTGGATAGCGACAGCGACGATGTTTTCATGATGGCAGATCATTTTGTCAAGAGTGTGGATCTTATCAAACGATTCCGTAATCGAACCAAGTACCGACAAGTGTTATGCAAGGCTGGTGAAGAAGCTGTCAACTCGGGTGCTTCAAGGATCGGACATACATATTATTCACATGCAATGACATTGTTGCCCCCTAATCCATGGGTTGAAGATGAAGATATATTCTCACGTGACAGTTCTTATCGTGAAACGCTCGATTTATATTTGCGAATGGCGGAATTGGAGTGGTGGAGTAACCGACGCACAGAAGCGGATCATTTACTAGAAGAGATTATGGCACATACTGCAAATCGACCAATTGAACGTGCAAGAGCATGGCGTGTTCAAGCACGCATGTATTTCCAGCTTCAACAAAATGATCGTGGTATCGAAGCCATTATTGATGCATTGAGAGAACTTGGCATGAATGATGTCTTTTTAAAGGATGAACCAGTACCACTCCCTTCTGATAACAGCAATCCAACTCATATTCTACTATTGTACACCCAAGTGAAACAGCAAGTGATGGATATTGGATTTGAAGCGTTGAGAGATCGTGAGCGATGCAAGGATAGGCGTATTCTAGCGATCATGACTTTGCTGAATGAAGCATGTACTGGTGCCTATTGGCTCAGTCCTCATCTTGTGGACTTGGTTGCTATCAAGCTAGTGCAATTATCTTTGAAGCATGGATATGGTGTTACCAGCGGCAGTGGCTTTACATGGTTGGGATGCACAGCAGCACGATTGAAAGAATATGAATTCGGTGCCAAACTTGGAGAACTCGGTTTAGATATCAATAGCAAGTATGGAGGAAATCCGGAAATCGCACAAGCCATTGTCGTATATCATGGAATGCTTTCACAATGGTCCGGATGCCATTTCCGCAACTGCATTGCCCATTTCGAACGAGCATACAAGTATGCTGTAGCAGGTGGTGATAAGATATTCTCCTCCATGGCATTATTCCACATTTCCACGACACTCTTTTATACTGGCTGCAACCTTTCCGAATTACAAAGCTATCTGGATGAACGCATTGATGAATCTGCAGATGATGAAAAAGATGTAGTGTTGACACTCCATGTCTCTTTATGGCGTACAGTCTTGGCTCTTCAAGGAAAAACCACTGTGGATAAGGACATGCAACAAGTACTAGATGACTATGGCATTGCTGATTCCAGTTTCAAGGAACGATTGTTTTTGGATGAGGTTCATCGACAAAGCTCTAATGCAGGCAGCATATTTAATTGGTGAGTCAACTCGTAAAAATGGAATGAATTTCGATACTGACAACAAAATGTAGGCATTGGAGTCTCAAGATTATTGTATTGGTCCATTTCGATCGTCACCACGAAGCAGCACAACTTGGATTTAAAATCCTTGATACAGCCATTCATCACCCTGGACATCGACACATTGGCATCGCCATATTTTACCACACCATTGCATTGATTGCATGCCTTCGAGATGATGGATTGGATGATGCGACTCGCAATACGTATCTTGGTCAAGTTGAACAAAACCGCGAAATGCTTCAAGAGTGGGCGACTCATGCAACAACGAACTATCAAATGTACAAAGTGCTGGTGGTAAGCATGATCCTATTTTATTTTATGTACTCTGTGTTCACAAATGACGTATTATATAGGATGCAGAGATGGCTACATTGATGGATGATCCCAAGGCTGCCCAATTGTACAATGACGCACTTGAACTCGGGACACAAGGAAAATGGTATCCATTCTTGGCATTTGCCTATCAGTTGATTGCTGAGCAATATATTCGACGCAACATGCGCATGTTGGCAATGCCTATGCTCCAAGAAGCACTTGGCATGTATAATGCCGTGGATGCTTGGGGTATCGCACGTCACTTGACTGAAAAGCATGACAACGTACTCAACAATAATGACACAAAAATGGTGCAACGTGTGGATGTCGCAGTTCAAACAGATGAACGAGATGTCTATCACTCGGTCGAACATGGTGCAGTTTGGGATGAGATTCTACCCACACCAACTATTAGCGAATTGAGTGGCAGCGATTCATTGACTTCAGAAGCAGCGATTCTTTCTTTGGATATTGTGGATCTCACTTCTATTATCAAGAGCTCACAAGGTAACAAGCAATGTTGTCAATGATCACTGACTTGTATTGACTGAGGATATTGTAGTTATTTCGAACGAGATGAATTCCTTTGACGAGTTATTGAAGAAGATGATGGGCATTATCATGACCAATTCTGCAGCTGAATCAGGTGCCATTATCATCAAAGAAGGCTCATTTGGTGTAGCAGCACATTCCAATCAATCGGGATGTGAGACATACGATCCACCTATGCCATTGAATGACGACAAAGGTCTTATCTCGACTCTAGTGGTGCATTATGTTATTCACACGCAAACGATTTTGTTTATACCCAACATACGCGAGGATACCCGATTCGCTACCGGAAATTGGTTTGCACACACCGGGCCAAAGTCTGTCATCTGTATACCCTGCATACACAAGAATACGCTTGTGGGTGTATTATATCTTCAAGCGAATCTCAACACATTCACTCCCAAACACGTGACCGTTCTACATATCCTCTGTCACCAAATTGGCATCTCTATCACCAACGCCTTATTGTTCAAGTCGGTGCAAAAGGCTACACAAGCCAATGCACGCATGATTGAAAAGCAACGGGAAGCTCTTGAAGAAGCGCGATCAAGTCGTGAACAAGCGCTCAAAGCAACCAAGTTGAAATCGAATTTCCTTGCAAACATGTGTAAGTAAATGATAGCATGCGTGATACAAGTTGCTCATTATCTTTTTCTTTTTATCAGCACATGAGCTTCGGACACCATTTTCTGGCTTTTATGGAATGATTGACCTATTGACCGAAACGCAATTGGATCCTGAACAACGTGAATTTGTATTTATTGCAAAGCAAAGTTGTGAAATGCTCTTACAGATCATTGGTAAGCAGTTATCATGTTTCATTATGGACAAGAGATTTAACATCATATACTCCTTATATAGATGATTTGTTGGATTTCTCAAAGCTGGAAGCTCGCAAAGTCAAATTACATTGTGGACTATTCTATATCGAAGACCTAATCGAAGATCGTGTGGAGCTTTTGATCACCCTTGCAAGCAACAAGAAGCTGGAATTGACGTGCTTTACCGATCCTGATGTACCACCGATGATCTATGGTGATGGAAATCGCATTGGCCAGTAAGTTTTTTCCATGAATGCGATGGGTGATTTCTTGCTAATCAGATTGATTGGCTCTTTGATAGGATATTAATGAATCTTATTGGTAAGAACAAACAATGGATTATACTGGGGGATATTGTCAATTTAATAATGCGTCGGACGTGTGTGTATAGGAAATGCCATCAAATTTACACAACAAGGAGAAGTGGTGGTGCGATGCAGCGTTGAGAAAGACCCACCAGGACCACCATTGAAAGAGGATGAATTGATGCTCAAATTCTCAGTCCAAGATACAGGCATTGGCATGAGTGCGGAATCTATCAAGAGTCTATTTGTGCCTTTCAGTCAAGTGGATGGATCAACTACAAGAAACTTTGGAGGAACTGGTCTTGGACTTTCGATTTGCCTAGAACTTGTACGATTAATGGGTGGTGATATTTGGGTTGAATCACAAATCAATCAAGGATCAACTTTCCATTTCCGAGTACGAGTGATGAAGCCATCATCTGTTGCCGAACCTGGTGTTGATTCTGATCGACGTCATCGAGAGATTGAAGAGTTGATCCAACTAGTGGGCCCTCGACGTTTATTGCTTAGCACTTCATCACGTCAAGCTGATATGATCATGGGATTATTGCCAACATTGCATGTGGTTCGTGTCGATACACCACAACAAGGTCTTGAAGTAGCACGTGTTCATGCAAAAGAGGGAAGACCATTTGATTGCTTTTTGGTGGATGCTCCACCATCTGAAGCTATGCGGGAGATTATTGATGCAACTGAAATGGATCCAATATTACGGGGTCTCCATATTATGCTATTATACGCACCAGCCATGGATAGTATCCGTCGCCAAATTGTAGCTGGAAAGGCAGTTCGTAATGAACTTCAACAACATGCATATGATGCTAGAATCACGCGTATCACCAAACCTGTACGTAGAGGAAAATTACTCAAGACTTTTATTCAAGCATTTGATCTCAAGGTACCATCCTATTTATCCAGTCATCATGAATCCTTGGAAACCGAACGCGTAACATCACCCACACCTTTGGTATCCACCATCGCTCGAGGTGCAGCAGCAGCATTGACACGACGCGTACATGAAACCGAAGATGATACTATTCCAGCCAATACTATTTCGGCAGAGAATGAACCCCACGATATTAAGCCTTCATTTTCATCTCCTTATATGAAACAAAGAAGCAATGAAGCATTTACTCCAGAGGAACTGGCGATTTTCCAAGGCCAACGTATCTTGGTGGCAGAGGATAATCCAGTCGCGCAAAAGCTACTTGTTAAGCAGCTGGCACGATTAGGTTTCATAGTTGAAACATGTAATAACGGTTTCGAATGCATCAAGACATGGACCAAACGAGGACCTGAGCATTTCCTACTAGCATGGATCGATCATCATATGCCCGGATGCGATGGTATTGAAGCAACCAAAAAGATTAGACAATTGGAAGCAGAAATGCATGTGGCAGAGCCAATGCCTATCATTGCTCTCACAGGTACGTCAACAACATCCTTTACTCTCTCTACACATCATTGATATTTCTTGCTCTCTCTAGCTGATGTTCAAAAAACAGCACAACAAAAATGTCTCGATGCTGGAATGACAGATTATTTGGTCAAACCATTAATGCAAAAGGATCTTGCAGCTGTACTTCGTCGATATTGTAGTCCCCAACATTTGTATACGCCATCATCATAAAAACTTAGATATTTGTACATATGATTTATCGCAAGATAAAGAGAATAAAACGGCGTAATATTGTAACATATACAATGTAAAACTATGAATGCTTTGTTGCTAATGAGAATGGCATGCTTGTAACTAGGTATATGCAAGTTCTATGGCTATCGTTTTGTTGTGCGTCGAATAGGAATACGGGTGGTGGTGGAAGTGCGTAGATTGGATCTCGATGATTCATTCCTTCGTGTTGTTGAATAGCGTTGCTGTGGTTGTTGTAGTTGATTGGATGATGATGGTTGTGGTTGTTGTGATCTGGGTGCAAGTGGTGGTGTACTTGATCCTTGCCAACGCTCATTTTCCAGCAAGAGTCGGGTATGCTCTGATTGTGATAAGATGGATGCCCATAAATCCAAGAGTTGCTCTGTGTGATCCACTGTGTGCGAGAAATTCTAGATAAGCAACACCTCGTTAATGGTTGTAACACACAGCCATTCTCACATATGAATCGTTTCATACCTGAATACTATCGCGGGTCTGGGTGAAATTGTCAATGACCGTTTCCATGGCTTCATTGAGCTTGCAGATCTTTTCATATTCGTGTTGTAGTTGGGTATTGACTTCAGGTGGATTGCTCGGATTGGCCACGGGTGGTTGTGAATGGTCCAAGGTACGAAATAGAATGGTTGCACGGCGTCCAGCAGTTAATGGTAAACTCTGTCGATGTGCTGGCGTCTTGGCTTGATCACGATCATTGGGTCGGTGTTCCATTGAAGAAAGTACAATTCACAGAAAAAGAAGTATGCGCGTTTCTTTAAAGCAAGACAGCGTGTCCTCTCAGTTCCAAAGTAGCACGCAACTTTTATCCTTTTCCCCCTCCATTATAGAACAATGCAAATCCATGTATCATCTCCTTATATCTTTATCAATACAGATATTCTAAACATACACTTGATGGTGACCCATACATCTAGGGATATAGCTAGAGTACACATGTTTATTTCGTGGTCTATTTACTAGTGAATTATGATGTGAATAATCGAAGCAACAGATACATGAACGATCCAGTGAACCGGAAAACGGCAAGACCTGCATTAGCCCACAAGATAAAGGCCATATATGTGGTGCCTGTCGAGTCCTTGTATAAAGTATCGTATTGTGTAGATGTGACGAGTGCGATCAATAAAGCATTACATGCAATCCATGCAAGCACGAGATATGTACGGAATGATCGATAATAGTCTTCTTTGTCATGTTTCCTTGGTGGCTGTAACAAAGAAGCAAGCGTTAGTGTATCTTTAAAAACAATGGATATTGCACAAACCTCTTTCTCCACTTGTTTGCTCTCCAGGTCTTGTAATGCTTCTTTGTACTGTGCGTTGGCATCAGGCATATCAGCTGGTAACACTTCTTCAAATGCATCGTCATCAGATTTCCCATCTTTGGTTTTCTTTTTCTTGACAACACCAAGATCCTTGGATATACTGTTATCACCTTTGGTTCCCCAGCTATGAATAATTTAAACATATCAGCTATCAATCGCGTGCGCAATGAATAAAACTTACCTGACATCATGAGTATTACAAAAAGCATAAATGTTGAGAATGTTGGTAAAACCGGGTAACAGAATCAGATATGGCAGGAAGCTTAGTATTATAGTAACCGGCTGGCGATATAACAGACTTGATACGATATATAATCCATAAGTAGCAAGAACAGATACGATCATGTTTCGTAATCCAGGATTTTCTAGTGCAAGTACTATATTGGTGCCACTATCATCGGTCCATGCAATATCCTCCTTCGCGAGTTCAATGCCTTTATAAATCAGCCACGCGGAAGCAAATAGCATGTATGCCATTAGAAACGAGAATACAGTTAGGCATGCAATGAATAACCACTTGGTGCTAAATATGTGATTGTTAACAAGGCCAAGTCAAATAAGTAAAGTGAGGACTTACACCTGTGGTCGGTTTCCCATTGAGCAGATGAATACCACCACGATGACGAATAAATAAATGTACCGAAAAGCATCGAATAATCTGCTGCCCCATCCATTCCCAAAAGGATCCACAGTATCATCTGCAAGGCTCTTGGTGATAAAGTAGAATGCAATATAAAAGTTACCCTATGGGAAACACATAAGTTCAAGATTTCCCTAGTAGCATATTTGATGCAATGCCTACCAGCGCGATCCAATTAAATATTAAACTGATAATGTTGTATATGGTTTCAACTGTAAGCAGCACCAAGCGTGTAAAAGAATGTCGGCTACGCCACATGGATCGGAAATGCCATAGACTGTACACTCCAGCAAAGAAGCTACCATTAAGCCATCGACGTCGTTGTGAAATAAACTCTGGCAACCCATCTGGTACATCCGTTTCTGCAAAGGCACTGTTGCAGTATTGTAGTAACCATCGTTCACCCTTCTTTGCGACCAGCTCAAAGCACAAGATACGATCTTCGGCAAGATACATATTCGCTTCAAATAATCCACCATCGGTATGCAATGTCTCGCCTTTAAAGTACTTTTCCAGTGGACCGTGACCATTGACATCATTCTGTAATGCGGCGTATCGATATGCTGAAAATGCACCAGGTAATACAGAAATGTATCCAAAGACACTTTCCATGGGCTTGTCAAGTATATTTGACATTTTGTATTCGAAATTCTGAGCAGCCACCAAAGGATTGATCAAATGTTTCCAACCAGGACCCAACATGGCACGGATCTCACCACACGCACCACCCACATTGGGATGCATATCGAATGTTTTCCATAGTTGATGTATGCTGACATTGCCCGGTCGTGTACCAACATCAAGTAAAACGCAGACATTGGGCTTGAGTAAGGGTCCAAATGCATTGAAGAACCACCGATGAGAATTGATCTTTTTGGCATTCTTTTCCTTGAGACAAAACAACATTTGTACAGGTACAAGACCTCGGTCTGCACCTTTACGCACCATATTTTCATCATAGGTATTCTGAGTTGTATACTAATGAATAAATGAGAATGAGTACATATGATTTGAATCGTAGCGTTGTATAATACCTCGTAGAGATGTGCTGTTACTGGTTTATCATCCACCTCGCTCTTTGCTACACCTGACTGATATATCCCCATAGCTGCTAGCATGTTGAGTACGCGCTTATTGATAATTTTACGACCATCTGCAACAATAGCAACGACCACCTTTTGCCAACCATCGGTTCCCCATGTATTGCATTTCTCTTGTTTGCATAAATGTGCAATATTCTTCATGACCCCGTGCATTGTGCGAGCAAAGAGAATCTCATTTTCCTAAATCATGATGATATAAGTCATTGTCACTTTTAGGATTATCATTGAAAATACGTACATTGTACATTGTAATGACAATAAACAGTTCAGTATCTCGCCCATAATGTTGTTGTCGAAGGGTATAGTTTTTGTAAGGAAAGTCATCAGGATCGCATGTTACTGCAGTATATCGCATTCTTGTGAATTCTTCGCCTTTGCGTGGTAGAAACTCGTGTAAATCATCAGGGACATCTCTTTGGATGACAAAGTTTCCTTTTGTCAAGCGCACATGTTGTGTAGCATATCGTCTTGCAGTGTGAGAAGGTGCTCTTCCATAATGCATCCGTGTACTAGTGATATCTTCATTTGGATCCATGTCATCAACAAGTGTGCTTGTAGTGGAGATGCGATTAATGTGTTGCTGATATCGAGGAAATAATGTTGAATTAGGACGAGCTGCGGTTGATGTGGCTGACATGGGTGATTGGATCATAGGAGGAACAGATGATGATGAAGGACTATTACAAGTCATTTGTTGTTGTTGTTGACGACGATGATTTCTACGTGGAGGTGGTATTGGTGGAGGGCTTTCTGCTAATGGAGGAAGATCGGAAACAGCTTCAGTTGGTGGTCGAAAAGGACTCGTCAAAGCGGATTGTTGTTGTGTGGGTGGTATTGATGGCGTGGCTTCTGGTTTACCAAAGACAACATCGCATAACCAACTAGTGAAACCTTGGTTACGAGCTCCACCATCATTGCTTTGCTGTGTAGAATCATCTCCTTTTGTTGTATGCTCTGAATTAACCATTGAAAACAACAAGAGAAAGCTGTAAAAGAGAACAGCATTGAATATCAAAGGAAAGGGAAAGGGCCCTTGATTTACTTACCCAAAATGGATCTTTGTTTTCACGTCCATATCGGTTCCTGCAAAGCCTAAAGTCATGACAGATACGCTTCATTTAGAATATTATTTCTCCTCAATGTCACCCCCTTACCTCGCTGAATCTTTGGAATGACCTAATGACGGATTGTCAATCACCATTGCAACGACGACGACGAAGCATTCAAGGCCTGTTGCAATTGTTGTCATTGACGTTAATAACCTATCAACCTGCCATGTTTTTTTAGAATCAGGATATCGTCTTACACAGAATGGAGTATTCATCTTCCAGTCAAAGAAAACATGATAGTCATACAGCCCATTTCTTGTTCATTCGGATCAACATCAAGTAGAAGACCTGGATATTCATTGTCGTACCCAAGACACTTATAAGGCAGCAGCGGATCCTCCTCATTATCATTGCATCTACATCCAGCTTCCTTTCACCCATAATGAGCCACGTGATTAAGATTAGAGAAAACATGCACTCCCTGTACCCAATACATACGTTGCTGCTTTCATAATCGGTGTAGTGTGATTAATTAGTGTTTGGAGAAAGGGAGCATTGATCGATGACCATTATCATAATAAAGCCAAAAGCTTTGGCATTCGTGAATTATATCGGTGTTGCTTTGAAATGATAATGTCAATAATACATTGCTCAATAACAAGAAATAATTTGAATGAGCAACATTATGTTCATAATCTTGACTTTAGTAGTTTTCTGTCTACATTGGGATTGTCTCAATTAGGGAGGTAATGTGATGATGATCAATGTTGTCAATGAAAATACTTTACACTATCACATACACTGTTCACACTTGCTACAATAATGGTGGTGTCTGAATATGATTATCTGCATAAATTGCACATGTCGCATGTAAACTTAAAATATCACATGCATTATACAAAGTGAATAAATGGCAGTGGTCCAATGCACTATAACAGCTACTAGCTGGATGCCATATATTCATTAAGAACATGTGTGGAATGAAACTGTAGATAAGATGTGGACAATTCATGGTGGCTGCAGGTAGACAATAACATCTGAAAGCGCGTGCTGGGATTATTAGTGCATGCAAGAATTGCAAATGCAGCCAAGTGGATAACAAAAAGCATACACTCGCAGATGAATTTGCTTGATTTAACAAGCGCATTGAATACAACAAAGATTTGAGAATAGTGGCTCGGTACAGTAGAAGTAGATTATGTGATGAAAGATTAGTAATAGCTGCATAGTGCTAGCTGCATCCTTTTTACATATTAGCAAGGAGACCTACTACTCCACATACTCCGCTGTGCACTGCTACAACATTCCCCCTGACAACAACAATAACAGCACAAATGACTTTAACGTTATCTAATGCCAGTGACATACTGATAGCGGATACAAACTATCAATAATACCAATCTATGGTGGTTAACAACATGTGGTAAAGAAATTCTGTATTGTCGGTTGTGATTGTGATGATGCACGGGAATGTCTAGCTTGTCGCACAAGTCATCTAGAATATGCAAGAGTGATAGTGACTGAGCCATTACAGCAACCAAGTTAAGCTTCCAAAAGCAATCAACATCCACTGTTGCTTTACGATTATACACTTGAAATCATACATGAAGCATCGCCACAAGTAAACAGTGGTTATCGGCAATGCACACAAATGGCACATCAACACCTCTTGATTCGGACCACATTCTCTTGGAACATGCGAGGCAAGCGAAGTGTAGCAAAAAATCCGCGTTTAAGGAATGGATAGGAATCTTGACCATGATTTAGAACATACACACACAAAACGTTGATGACTGGTGTGCACTGATATCAATTTGCTCCGATCATTCCATACAACAATGCTTTGATGGCTACATACCAAATTATCGCCGATACAATGCTTTCAGTTCCCAGTTTGGTTGTGAATAAGCAATGGGATGGATGGTCCATCAAATCTATAAAATGAAGGTGATAAGAGCGGCGGTGAGAATGGAGTAAAACCTTGTAGATTTCGTTTTCCCGTTCAACTCTTTCATATACCTTATAGACTGCCACTTAGACATATACTATGCGCTTTACATTGACATATGTTGCTGCTGCCATGTTGGCTTCTGCAGTCATGGCTGCTCCTACTGGCAAACAAGAGAACAACAACCTTGAAGCTGATGCCGAATTCAATGGTGTCCAAAAGATCGATCTTAACATGGGTGAGGAGTTCCAGCAATTCCACTGGCAATCTTCTGGTGACGAAAAGACCGTTGATCGCACCTTTTCCTTGAACCTCGCTGAACCTGCCCAACTTCAAATCACCGACTATAAGCTTGGTATGTATTATTTGTTTATGCATGATTTGTAGCACAGACCTTACTCACATGATATTATCTATATTAGGTGGTGACAGCTTTGAAGTCCTTGACAACGGTGAAGTTTTAGGTGCTACCAGTGAAGCTGCCAACGAGGAAGATACCTTTGTTGCTACTCCTGAAGAAGCTATGCAAGATGAGCGTTTCAGCCATGGAACTTTCGAATTGGCTGCTGGTGCACATGAGATCACTGTCAAGGTTGCCAACTCTCCTTATGCTGATGGTACTGGTGCTCTTCGTGTTGTTCAACAGCTCCAAGCTTTGCACAAGAAGAAGAAGGGTGGCTGGGATGATGGCAAGAAGAAGAAGAAGGGTGGCGACTGGGATGACGATGATGATGAAGATTGGGATGATGATGATGATGATGAAGATTGGGATGATGAAGATGATGACAAGTGGGATGACAAGAAGAAAGGTGGCAAAGGCGGCAAGTGGGATGACAAGGATGACGACAAGTGGGATGACAAGGATGACGACAAGTGGGGCAAGGATGACAAGTGGGGCAAGGACGACAAGTGGGGCAAGGACGACAAGTGGGATAAGGATGACAAGTGGGACAAGGACGACAAGTGGGACAAGGATGACAAGTGGGATAAGAAGGGCAAGTGGGATGACAAGAAGAAGACCGTTTATGTCTACTATACCGTTCCTGCTGAAAAGAAAGGAGACGAAGGTGGAGCCATCTACACAGATCTCGAAGGACTTGCAACCACCACCATCACTAGCACCACTGGTGCTGCCAATGGTATCGCTACTGAATGGGTAACTGAGTATGTATCAATAACGGATTTATGTATGTATAGTATCATTTGCTAACTAATCATTTCAACAGAACTGTTACCGAAACTGAAGTTCGCCCTGTGTTGTTCGATATTCCCTTCCTTAATCCCTAAAAAGCACAAGCCTTAAATGTGCCTGATAATAATGATGTCGATTACTTTATATTTAATTATCAACTGAAAATTGTCTACATTACTTGTGTTTCTTTTTACCTTATTGTGCTATGTAACGCACCCATTGAAAAGGAATAGTTAAAAAAATATATTACTTTTGATATTTCTACATTGGATTGATGTCAAGTGGTGATATCCTGGCGGTACGCTTTCCCATTTTGTGATTGGTAGCCCGACCGCTCTGTGGGTGGAAAGGGAAATTGAGCACCATTGCTAAATCTTCCTCTTCTTCAATCGTCTGACCAGAGGTGAGATATCAAATGACAAGCAACATCCATCAATTCATCCATTGTATTCATCCATCATGTTACATGTCATATAGATGCCTCCCAAGTTCGATCCCAACGAGGTCAAGATTATCTACCTCCGTGCCACCGGTATGTTGTTTTATTCTATTGAACATTTTGTATGCCATGGGTTCTTATATACTCTTATTCTAGGTGGTGAATTGGCTGCTTCTTCCGCTTTGGGTAAACAATCGCACCATGACTACGGTACACTTGACAGCATGAGCTGAATGGCATTACTTTTTCTTTAGCTCCCAAGATTGGTCCTCTTGGTTTGTCGCCCAAGAAGGTCGGCGAAGACATCATGAAGAACACCAAGGACTGGAAGGGTCTTCGTGTTACTATTCAATTGACCATTCAAAACCGTCAAGCTCAAGTTGCTGTTGTTCCTTCTGCTTCCTCTTTGGTCATCAAGGCTCTTAAGGAACCCCCACGTGATCGCAAGAAGGATAAGAACAGTAAGTGGTAAAACACACGTTTTATAAGGATCATGTAAACTAATGCTATGGTATTGATAGTCAAGCACACTGGTAACATTCCTCTTGATGAGATCATTGAGATTGCCCGCACCATGCGTTACAAGTCTTTCGCTCGTGAGCTCAAGGGTACCGTCAAGGAAATCCTTGGTACTGCCAACTCTGTCGGTTGCACTGTCGATGGTCAAAGCCCCAGAGATCTTTGTGATGCCATTGATGCTGGTGAAGTTGAGATCCCTGTAAGTATTAGTTATCTCATACCATATCATTGCATCAACAACTTACATGTTATTGCTTTATCTAGGAAAAATAGATTTGACGGGTATACACGCCAGAATAAAAAATGTCTTTTGTACAAAGCCAAGCATGGTGATGACGATTTGAAAACAACCTTGTCTGAATAATATTGTATGATTCACTATCTTTATCACACGCACTGGAATATTCTATTCAGCTCTTGAAGGAGACATGATTATATTGTGGAGTTGATGCAAGGGATCCGATATATAAATGTAGCTAACAATACAGCATGGAGGAGGAAGGAAGAGGGTGATGGATATGGTTGCTACACTATTCACTGCTATGATTTCGAATTGGATGTCTTCTTTTCTTCTGTGGTACTGGGTATGCCTTCATCATATGCAACTTGACTATTGGCTTGTCGTTGTTTGAGTTCCTTTTCAGCTTTGAATACCAATATTGACTTTGTGGAGAACACTGCATCCAATTCTTCAAGTGTCTTTGAGCTTGTTTCAGGGTAGAATGCCCATACAATGGGAATAGTTAAAAAGTTGAGCCCAGCAAATACCAAAAAGGATGCCCATCCCAGTGATGATAGCATAGGTGGCGTGATTTCCATGATAAGAGCATTACCAATCGACCATCCCACTACACTCCATGCACCACCCCTTGCCCTGACATTGGTAGGATAGATTTCAACCTGTTATACACATGCATTATACACAACCGTTAATAAACTCAGCCATTGACGATTCTATCCCTATGCAAGACCAACCCCTCCAAATAAAAATACAGAATCACACTTACAGGATACAACCATGGCACACAAAGCCATGTCATGCCAAACACACCAGTGTATCCAAATGTAAAGACCGTGGCACCAATTCCAAAAGCTTCAGGGTTCATGCTCATAATGTCGGGTTTTGTGAGAACAGCAACAAGGATCAAGCAAATGCCCTGTAGCACAGCTCCATAAAATAGAGTGAATCTTCGCCCTAAGCGATCGACCGTGAAAACTGGAACAATCGTGCAGACCATGTAGAACATATTGTTAAATCCTGATAGCAATTGTGACACACGTTCCGAGAAACCGGCATTGATAAATACAGTGGGAGCATATACTGTGATCTATGACATGTTTGTTGTCATCAATTGAGCGTTTCTTCCTTCATATCATTATGTATACTAACCACCTATTGGCCATGTTTGTATGTGCATTATCGATGATCGATACATATTCTTGTGAGTACAACATCCACACATGATCTATCTCCCATGATTCTTACCCCAATACCAGCCAGTTCTTGAAGGATTTGTAACCATATGCTAAGATGAACACGTCGTGGAATATTGAATTCATCATACTTGAACAACATGTCCCAATAAGTAGGATCGCCTTCTGCAGCTTCAGCTTGGGTAGCTTCAACGATCTGATGATATTCCTTTTGAACGTCAGGATGATCTGGATCACCATCACCTCTTAAAGAACTAAGGATATCAATGGCTTCTTGGTGACGACCCACACGAGCAAGCCATCTAGGGGACTCTGGAAAGAAGTTTATACCAATAGCAAGAAATACCAAGGGCACCAATTGAAAAGCAATGGGAAATCGCCAACGAATGCCTCCCTCAGTATAGCTCATGCCATAGTCCAACCAGTACTATAAACACCATGCATTAGCTTTCTCTTTCCAAATATATGGCTTTCTCCTCTCCCTGATTTTCTTGATCTGCATCCTCTGCACACTTACAGCCACAACGACGCCAAAAATGTTGAGAGAGAATTCCATGGCGATAAACATACCACGACCTGCATATTACATTAGCATAGTGATTTGATGAACATGTTAAAAAAGAACATACTAGTGTGATGACTTGTTTCTGCACTCCACACTGGCACAATGGCGTTTCTAAACATTTCGTCTGTGAGTTGCATGTGAGAGAATATAAATGAAAATGACATACAAATGTCCTGTTCCAATGCCTGTAATGATACGAGATGCCATCATCCACGCGACGTTTTGGGCTGCTGTTTGTAAAACTGCTCCAAGAATGGCAATAAGAGATCCAACCACGACTGTTCGAATTCGACCGATCTTATCGCCTATCCATCCACCCATCAAGGCTCCAATCAAGGTTCCGAAATAGTAGACGGCTACTATGCCGCCTAATAATGCATCCCTTCCTCGGAGACCCATTACATTGATATAGTCGGGTGATATATTGACACCGCTCATCACACCTTGATCATACTATTTGGCATATGCTGGTGTCAGTAGTGAAACCAATGATATGATCTAGAAAGAAGGAATACATTACGCCGAAAAAGAATATGCTGAGACCAGCAGCAAGGTTAATGATGAGCACCAGATCACCGTTGTGGAAGCGGTTGTGAAAGTTCCACATGTGAGTATATGTATGCGAATATTGCAGAATAAAAAGTACACAAAGAATGCTTTATCACTAAATCATGGTTTTATATTGTTTCTGTCATTGACATTGACCGACACCTTTACTCCTTATTTGTTTCTACACATGATTTACAGAACATGGCTTTTGATACATACATTGACACCGATGCGATATCCTCTCCCACCAATAATGTTACTCCTTCATTATATTCGCATGTCAGTTCTTGATTACATGGTTTGATTTATTCCATAAGATGTATGTATAAAAAAACGGTGATATCAGCAATGAGTATGAGAGAGCTGTTTTTTTTTTTGCTCATTGTTCCCTTGCATCATCAGGAGACATTAATGATGATGAAGATGGCGGTGAAGATAAGAGAAGGGACTGGGTTGAGATGCATGCTGCATGTGGGTGCAGCCAACAGTTGCCATATAACGATAATGGGATACATCTAACGATTTGTGTTGACGAATCGGAGGATTTTGTTGCCAAGCTGCATGACCGTGCTCAGTATGATTAAGATTGTACACTGAAGAGTATCCCACGTGTTCACTTCGTTCACTGCATGGTTAGCTCAGTATCAACATCATAATCATCATTTACCGACATCAGTACGCATGATGACTTTTTAATATTGTTTCAGGGTAATACTATATGAAACACTATGAGCAATAGCTGTATAATATCTAGGGAGCCATCTTGCAGTGTTAATGACAAGTTGGCAGTGAATTTGGCCCTTTGAGTCAGTCACAGAAGATTGGTTGGACCCCAGCATCTTTTGTTCTTTCCTTTTGCATATACATACAATGTCAACATTCCTGCGACGCCTTGTTCGCCCTCAACTTACAAACTCTTCTCCATGGCGTCGAGCATTCTATTCCACATCAGCTTCTGATGCTGAATCGTCACCGGTTTTCCGTCCTAAACGTCGATTCGGTTTTGGCACCATTCTTTTATGCACCGTTCCTTTTGTCGCGTTTGGTCTCGGCACTTGGCAAGTTCAACGATTACGCTGGAAGGTCAATCTCATTCAAGACTTACATGATCGTATGGCTATGCGTGCTATTCCATTGCCACGTCGTATCAAGTAGGTAGTGATCAATATCAGCTGATTATCTTATATTCAACAATTACACCTTAATCATTCAGCAAAGATGCACTTCCTGATTACGAATATCGCAAAGTAGCTGTGGATGGTGTATTTCAACATGACAAAGAGATCCTTTTGGGACCAAGAACTCGTGGTGATGGCCAAGTTGGATACTTTATTATTACCCCTCTTGTTCGTGAGAATGGCACTACCATCCTTGTCAAGCGTGGATGGGTTTCCATGGCAAAGAAGGAACGACATACTCGTCCTGATAGTTTGACACAAGGCATTGTTCATGTTGAAGGTTTACTTCGCACATCTGAAAGGGTAAGTGATGATTCCTTTATCAATTCAGAGCATGAATGACTCATTATCTATTCCAGACCAACACATTTACACCCAACAATGATCCTGTACGCAACCAATGGTATTGGGCCGATGTGGATGCTATGGCAAATATTACAGGTGCCGAACCTATGCTTGTAGAGCGCGTTACAGGCAAGTAGTTTATTATGTATAAAGTTGCATAAATCTAACATGTCGTTTGTTTAGATAAATCCTCTAGCACTGATTTCTCACTCATTGACTGTGGAATCCCCGTTGGTCGACTTCCTAGTGTTGAGATACGCAACAACCATCTGGAATATATCATCACGTGGTACTCGCTTTCCATTGCCACCTCCATCATGCTTTGGCGTTTACTGCGACGACCTGTTAATCGACCCGTTAAAGTTAAAAAGCTCTAGATTTGCAATGTATATGTATAATATAAAGGGAACATTTTTAATGCTACAAACGACACATGGGTATAATAGGATATTGAATGTATATATGAGATTTGGAATGGATAATTCGTCTAATATGAATCAGTATCATGGCCAGATCTTGCAGCATCCTGACGAGCCTAGTAATACAATATAAATTATCATCACTGGATATATGGACATTGATAGCTTACCTCTCTTACACGTTGAGCCATCATTTCTGAAGCACGTTCGGCACGGTTCATTCTCGGTGCTCGTTCTGTTGTATTACGCTCCACGACATTGGCTGCTGATGCTTTAGTTGAGAATTCCTGTGCATTATTGCCATCATCAAGCATGAAGGATTGTCCCTTTAACACAGAAGGCAAACTATGCGCTTGTTCTTTGATAATTGGTGTTGTAGGCATCATGGGTGAAGAGCAGGAGGAAGATGATACATCGGCATCACACGAGGATGGTTCCAATAAACCCAACAAAGCATCCCGTCCTGTTTGCCAATCCAATACCATTTGGGTGAGATCTTGCTCCAAGGACAAATATTCTTGCTTTAGTCGCTCACGCACATGCTGCTCATCATTTGCTGATGCATTTCTTAAATCTATGCAGTACAATATAAATATACAAGTCTCATGGATCAGATTAAAAGAAAAACATACTTGTAGCAAGTTCTTTCAAATCATCTTTGCATAAATAAAACTTGGCTTCCAAAGTGCGAGCTTGTTGATCCATTAATGATAAACGATCCATCACTGGTTGGAGTGAACTGTCGTTAGGCAATGGCGATTGGTTTAATGATGCCGGATGATGATGGTTATCTATAATAGACCAGATGCGTAATGTGTATAAATAAACCTGTGTGTGATTTCAAGACTCCATTCGTGTAACATCTATCCTTACATTGCTCATCCTCCAAAGCTTCCATGGCGTCAGTGGCAAACTTGTTTGTTTCTTGGACAAGCGTATCAAGCACTGTGATGATCCCTTTCCATTCATTCGCATAATCACGTCGTACCGAGTCGTGTCGTTCAGAAACAATATCCAGGGCAAGAAATTGCATCAAACATTCGCGGCGTTTCGCATGCATAGATTGCACTAATACTTCAAGGCAATCATAGGAAGGTACATCCGATGCATCCACTTCGACACGTTCCACAGCTGATAAGGTAGCAAAAGAGCGTACATTGTACATGCCATAGAGATGGGAAAGGTTTTCTTTGTTGACATGACAAGTCAAGTCAATGATCGCCTCCTCGTAAACAATGAATGCTCTTCGTAATAAAGCTGCAAAGCGGTTTCGCATCAGAGCGCAGGGGGGAGGTAGTGTGACATTATTAGGTTCATTGTTGCTGCATTTGGATGATACACGTTTCTTCATCACCCATTCAATATCTTGTATCAGAGTTAACCCACGCTGGATTTTGGTGTCGAAAGCTTCACAATGCTCCATGAACACCTGTAAATGACTCAATGCAGTGTGATACAGTTGCCGAATACCGGTCCGCCTCTTAAAAAACAAGAAGGTTAATGCATGTACGCTCCCATCTTTGTACCTTGAAAAAAGAAACTCAGCTCACCAGATGTCTGTAAACAAAGAATATCGACATGCCTCCCGTTAATAGCATTGTCCATGATAAAACAGGGCTTGCAAGTATTTGAAATGGATGATTTGGTTGTTCTTGGTTTTGTTGTTGTTGATTCTGTTGCAACATTACAGTTTCTGCTCCCAGTGCCATCAACAATCCAGTCATGGTAGCTACTGTTCCAAAACTAGCACTTGTTCCTCGAGATATCCGTGTATTGGAAATGGCAGCTGCAGCAAGATCCATATTACCCACCGATGCCATATGCTGCAAAGAACTTCGTTTCTTCTTTCTCTTGTTGGTATTGTTGGTATGTGGTGTGCTAGGAGATGATGACTCATTGATAAAGGATGATGTGACAATGAGATACTTGAATTTCTCCTCAAACTCGGCTTCTTCGGCATGCGGAAGGCAAGTAGAAAAGGTGGCCTGTTGCACAATAAAACCAAGTAAGCATATTATCCATTTCATTCACCCAACAATCCATCTTTGTGTCAGAGCAACGAGACACAAGGCGTAAACCTTACGTGCAACATTGAATGTCTCCAATAATGATACAGTGCATCTCCCCAACTAGGTGAACGTCGTGTTTCAACCGGTGATGTTGTTGATTCCAAATTTAAGGCGGTGGACTTGTTGAGACCAATACGTAATGATGGCAGCTTAACTTGATCAGTATCATTTAATGTAGTACTGCTGGTCGCTATATATTACATGGCATGATGTTAGCTGATAATTTATATGATAGCAGTGAATGTATTTACATAAAGATTGACGGGAGAAACGAGCTCGTTTTTTGTGAGAGTGAAAGTCTGTCATAAGCTAATGAAAGAAAGAGGGAAAAGGAAGATATGATGTATGTTGCATATCGGGTGATTCGAATATCATGACTATTCCAAGACCGCTTGTGCTACTCATGGGTGAACATGTCATGCGGTTTTTATGCATTAGACAAGCCATTTGCTGCAGAGAACAACCCAATGTTTGCAATGTACATTTACACACCCACTCTTGATTATAGACACTTTACAGTTTTATCATTAATGGCTACATATGCAGACATTTTTATTGACATGTTGCTATATGATTTACTTGCGCTGCTTTTGGGCAAGGAAGTCAGTGTGTTCTTGGTAAGGAGCCTTGGTGAACTCGGTCTTGCCCCACAAATCTATAATAAAGATGACATGATGAATATTCCATAGATACCCTATTGTTATCCTTAAAGTACATACCAGGAGTCAAGAAACCATAGGTGTTACCAATGGCAGCAAAGGTAGCCTTGACAAAGTTACCAAGAGTGCGAGTGGAACCGCGCGAAGTAGTGTAACAATCGACGATACCAGCAAGTTGAAGAACCTTCTTGGGAGTAGGAGCAGCAACAAGACCAGCACCACGAGGAGCAGGGATCAAACGGCAAAGAGCAGAACCACACTTGCCAGTGACCTTGCAAGGAACAGTGTGGGGATCACCAAGAGCAGTACCCCAGTAACCACGACGAACAGGAAT
>PTRB01000209.1:0-18963 GCA_025094155.1 Lichtheimia hyalospora FSU 10163
CACTTGCAATCTCCTCATTTGACACATGTCGAAGGTGCCCCATGTGGAGAGGAAGGGATGTATGTTTGGTGGCCTTCACGCGGTCATCCCTGTAAGTACTTGGGGTCTTGGATTCAAGGAAACTAACAGCCAAACGCTTATTTAATCTTTATTGAGCAATAAAAGAATGTATAATCTATCACTTGTCTTATGTTTGGAAATGTGTGGATGTGTAGATGTGTGAATGGTGATTGGGTTGTCGAAAGCTTTTGGGTGTTGGTTACAGTGCTAGTCCTTCTCAAAGTTGGGGTCTTGATAAAAGGATATACACTAAGGCAAATAAGAGCAAGCTTGTCAAGATCGTAACAATAAAGACTGCAATGTTAAAACATGCTTGTTGTGTTGCAATGGAGTTCGAGTTGTACGTGCATTACGCGTGTTGCTGAATCAAGAATGTTGTCATTGGACTTGGAATTACAATGTGCCAGGATCGCTTGCCTTTGTATCGTTATCAGTATAATTTTATGCTTTGTCTCTGTTTCTGTAGGTACCACCCGTTGCGTGGTTACATCCGTATGCTGTATACTGAACACTACGCGACTTGAGCGATATTCCTCACCCATCCTAATCGCCACTCCAACATGTCACATCTTGAGTATCTCAAACGACATCTCTTGCCATGCAGGGATTGACAACATGGTCCGTGCACCTTTAGAAAGCGAGTGATACAACTTACCCACAGCGATCATCCATTTGTGCAACGTATCAATCATATCAAACTTCCTCTTCCATCGCTGTAATAGCATCATCTACAACTACTTTTAAGCACAATAAAGTAATACGTTCAAATCGCTATGATTACAATCTTAATCAGTTGGGTAACAATCCTGTTCCTCTCTCGTATGTATTTTCAATCATATGAGTGAATTGCCGCATTGGTGATCCACATATGCTGCATTACATAAGATACAGTAAGCTTACTTTCGTACCTTAGATAACATGTGTATACTTCCACGTTATTGCAGTATGCGTTGCTGTTTTCGCTAATTCATGTGACACTGTTATACCCCGATCATCCAATCCCCATCTCTCTATGTATAACTTGAGGGATCAACAAGACATTTGAATCATCGTTGACATTCACAATAGTAAATGTATACATTCACTAGCTAATACGATGGGCATAATCACTAGCTATACATCACTAACGAAGCACCATATCCAGCATTTCCACTTCAGCGTCATGTAGCAAGTCAATCCACTATAACTATGCCATATATTGATCGTGTGCATAAGCCTTCCCTTCATGGTCTTGCCAATATATAATTCTCCAACCCATTCAGTGCAAGCAGATGCCAAGTAACACCTTGTGCTGAAAAGATGCATTGATATCGTATACCATTGAACATATGCTGCAAAGAGCTTCCAGCTATAGAATTGAAGATTGTTTTCACATCCTTATCAGAACATCATGCGTCAATGCTTCGGGTGTTCATTGCTGACGATGAGCTGTTGAACCTATTGCAGCAGTGAACCAAGAGAGAAAGAGTACGATTCAAGTGAATACCACTTGTTGGCTAATGGAAAATAAACCTATGGGATATATTGCTGTACATGGTTCTCGTCGTAGTACAATTCCTTTGCCAATGCTTCAACGTGGTGGTGCAACTGAGTGTGTGCGTGTGCGTGTGTGCGTGTATAAGAGATGTGAACAAAGTAAATTGTTAAAGTTGGCGTTTTTGACTTGAGCTGCACATTGATCACTGGGGATGATTGGCCGATCAGAGTAATGATCCTTTCATACCTTATATTGTTCCAACTTCATCGATATCGTTCAATGTGAAGCTGCAGAAGATGTCAATATCTCTTCTCCATTAGAAGTAACATTTTCATCAAGCATCCCCTCTCCACTGAAATGCATTTATAATGAACCGAATATCCTCGTTATAACAGATCCCATGTTAATATTAATTTAGCAACTGCTAAACTTTATATACAGATATACAATGTAGGTGATTTGATGTCAATGAAATGATTGCCTAGCTACCAAGACCACCGCGACGGCCCATTTGTTGTTGCTTTCTAAACCGTAATCCATCCTCAAACTGCTTCTGCAAGTCATTGGAAATACGATGCTTCTCATCTTCGTCAATAGCACTCTTTAAAGATCCATACAAACCTCCTCCCGATTTCTTGGTTTGTTGACTTTCTGATGGTTGATTGCTCGCCTTTTTGGCACCCAACAAGCGCAAGAACTTGTTTTTCTGCTGCTGATCTCCACCAAAACTAGCCTTGTTCCAATTATTCCATCCACCACTTTCTTCTTCTTTGGCTGCATCTTTGTTGGTATTTAAAGGAGGTGATGGTGATGATGGTTGTGTATCAACCTTCTCTGGCGTTGAACCATTGCTGTCACATGCATGCTTTCGTTGCTTCTTTTCATCATCGCCTTTTGTCTTGTCCTTTTTCTTCTTTTCTTTCTCCTTCTTCTCCTTCTTCTTCTTTTCCTTCTTCACGCCATCATCGCCACTCGATTTAGATTTCTTGTTAGCCTTCTTCTCTGCACTATCTTCTCGCTTTCGTTTCTTGTCTAAATAAAAAGTATGAGTTATCATGATAGAATAAGCTAGTAAACTACTCTTTACCGTCACTTGACTTGTCCTTCTTGCTTTTCTTCTCCTAATGTCAATCCCGTTAACGAACAATTGCAATGTATAATATTGACCTTACCTTGACAAGATCAGCTGTGTGCTTTTCTTTAACTTTATCAGACGAACCCATATTGAAAGAGAGAAATGATCAAGTGATACGCCAACACGCTTCCATATTTCAAACAAGCCACTCTGCTGGCATTATTCTTACGATCACGTGCACCTTATGCATACTGCTTGATGCCTTCAAACCCAGATAATAGACCCAATGTCGACTTTATTCATTACAAGCATGTCAAAGTAAATAAATGACTTTCGATAGTTGGTATCATTGGAGTTGGAGAATTGCCATCATCTATTTGGTGAATAGTAGAATGGGTGATCCAAATAGGAACCAAGAGCTTTTTATTAGTACAATAGCTCATGCTGCTTTCATGGACATGATATGGCACAGTGAATAAAATATCAATGTTATTGGTATAAGGAGTACAGTGCAGTTATGTGGAAGGTGCATTGGTGCATGGTATCCATGCGAACGGTTGCTAATGTACCACCTACTTTTAACAACCGCTGATGGTTTTGTTTTGACAAGGTCCGGAGCAAATGCTGCTATCATTTTATTCTTGTTGAAAGATAAACTATATTCCTCATGCTTCGATCTGTTTTATCGAGAGGGCGATTAACCACATCAGCAACACGATTGGCACGTCCCACACCATGTGTGCCTACAACTCACATTCAACCATATATGCCATTTCAACGAGGAGGACGCTGGGCGTCGACATCAACCAAGAACACTAACGGAGACAATAGTAATGTTTCTGCCGGCATGTACGCAGCAGCTCTTTTTATTTCCATGCTTGGTTTATCTTATGCAGCAGTACCACTTTATCGATTGTTTTGTGCTTCGACGGGCTACAACGGAACACCAGTAACAGATGCTACTCGATTTGCGCGAGAACGCCTTGTACCTCATGAAGATAAGCGTCGTATTCGTATTACATTCGAAAGCAACACATCCGATATGTTACCATGGTCTTTCAAGCCAGAGTTACGAGAGATCCATGTGGTACCTGGCGAAACAGCATTGACATTTTACAAGGCCAAGAGCAAGGCGGATGACGATATTGTAGGCATTGCCACTTATAATGTCACACCCCATCGTGCAGGTTCCTATTTTAACAAGATTCAATGCTTCTGTTTTGAAGAACAACGACTTTCCCCTGGTGAAGATGTTGATATGCCTGTGTTCTTCTTCATCGATCCCGATTTCTTGGATGATCCTTATATGAAAGATGTCAACACCGTTACTCTTAGTTACACCCTCTTTAATGCAAAATATGCCAAGAACTTGTCACCCCCATCACCTCCTACCGCATAGAATACCATCATCATTATCATCACATGACTCAGAGTAGAACAACAAGAATAAACACAACTTTGTTACATGTAAAACAAAAGAAAAGCAAAACTGAAAATGACAAAGGTATATGGAATTTTCTTGTATGTGTGATCAAAGAAAGGAATAATTAAAAAGAGAGAAAGATTGTGTGTGTAAGGATGTGGGTGTAATTATGTGTATGCAAGAAAATACACTGTTGCCATATTCTCTCTTTCTCACATTAAATGCTTTACCATGTGGCATTGGTGAAAATGATTTTATGCGGAATCATCAAGAGCAGGGGTTGTCAAAGCACGTGGGAACCTGTCTGGAACCGAGGAAAAGGAGATGGATGAGGAGGGATGATCATTACTATCCACACCACCGCCAATGATTGCTGATGATGTTTCATCCCCACCACTAGCAGGAAAAGAACGACCACGCGCCATACCAGTGGCGGATGCTGCCGAACAACAGGAGGAAGAAGGAGATGCCACTATGGGTGTCACTTGAATATTTCTTCTTGAAGCAATGGATGAGGATCGGGATCGAATTTGTTGATGAACATCTTTATAGCACTTGTTATATTCGCTTGGATGAATGATCGGCATTGCTGGTGCCACGTTGCAAGAAATGGTCTCCTTTATAGATGCGCTGTCATTCTTTTCCATATTAGGATCAGTAGTAGTAGATGCAAGCTGTGTTGATGCTAGAGTAGGTGGTGGACTAACGCTGCGAGCTGGTGACTTGGGTCGAGATGACCAATGATGGAATAAATTAGATAGGAATTTGTTACTGCTATGTATACTATTGGGATGATTATTGTTGCTTGATGAAGTGGATGAAACAGTAGATGGATTGGATGTGCGTCGCAACTCTCCAAATGATGATCGTGTTGAAGCTGTCATTGAATTGGATGAACTAAGACTACTAGCAAGTGATTCAGATGATCGATGACCTCGCAAAGTAGGTCCACGCTGATGTTGTGGTGATAAGAGTGATGATGTTGATGAGCCAGCACGATCCATGTATGATGGCAGGGGTGGTGGTATAGCGGAAGAATGCGTATGCATGTCAAGTCGCTCAAGCCATTTGTCGAGAACACTAGTGGATCCCATTTGTTGCTGTTCCAAAGCAGAGACCCAGATATCCAGCTCTTCTTTGGTCTCGGTTTGGAGAAACATGTCGGATCGCTCATTTTTATCATTAGAGAGCAACAAGAATGTATATTGTCGTGAAGGCTGCTTTTTCAGTATCGATGGTAAGGCAATTGGTATCACATCGGTTACAATTTGATACTGATCGAGATGTAGCACATTCTGGGGCAAAACATCATTCTATGTGTAACAGGAAAAAGGATTAACATTTCAATCAATGGTAAAGGTTGGGTAATTTTGCTATCATAAGATTCTTCGAAGAAGAGGGGAAATTGTGCATATATCCTTCTCATTACCTCGTTCTTGTAGTATCGCAGCTCATTGCCTTCGAGTACGAAATAACGCCGCACCCATGATTTTCGAATGCCATGGCGTTGTTTCATCAGCCAACCCTGAGCTTGGGGTGCAAAACTAGACATGTGGAAAGTAAAGGGTCTCCAGTACACAACAAGAAAGAAGAAAGAGAAGCAGCAAGTATGTGCCACTGTCTTGTTTACTTTATATATAAGCTTCTTCCAATTAACCCCTTTCTTCTTTTTTTTTTTTTTTTGCCTCCCTCCCTTGCTCCCCTCGCGTGGTTCTCTAAATCAATCACCTGGGTTGTCTATTCGCACCAGAATTACTCCTCAACCCCTTCTTTTGCAACGTTCCTTTTTAACCGATTCCGTTGCACACTTTCCACAATAAGCCCAAAACAAGGATGAAATTGGGGGAGTCTAAACCCGTTTTCCTCAATTCGCGATTATGTAGTCAGCTTAGCACAAGTCTCCTAGCATGGATCTCAGTCAATCTATGTAGATAAGGTGTCGCCAGCATAATACAAAGTACATTCAATAAGAAAACACCGCTGATGTGATTATGTATCAAAAACTGCTGGTTGGTTCTAATGATTCCATTTCGAAAGCTATGTAATCAAATGACATGATAACGTTCATTTTTCAAGTTACTGGCTGGTGTTGATGTTTCGTCCTCACAATTGTTGGCTACCCGCTTCTTTTATCGTTTCTCACAACAGGCAGTACAATCATGCTTTCCTAAAATATGTTTCAAGAGACTGGGATATTCAGGTTTATGATTATTTTGTGGAAGACTCTGAATTTGCTCTCATGTGTCATGATATCATTCTTCATCACCTGGCTCTGTGCTTAATGATAAAGTGATTCCAAGACGCTTCGTCTTTGTAGTTATCGAAGGATACATATTACATCCATTTATATCGTAATTCCGCCGAGATCATTAGAATATATTGAATAAGTGATCGATTATTGGATTGGATATAGTGTCAATTCTAGACCGTGTTCAGGTTGTTGTGTGTTCAAATACATAAGCACAGCATTTATATTTCCATGTCCAATCAATAATATGTGTTTAAACCATATGCTGAGTGGTAAATGGTAGAACAATCCATCTAGGTTCGTTAAGGACAAGCAATAATCGGCTTTGGGATCATTCATACGATTTGGTATGCCGCTGTGTTGTAGCTATCATAGCCACGCGTCGCCCTTGGTGAAGGAAAAGGTTGCAAAATGGATTTATAAGCTGCTTCCCCAGTTACTTTATGTGTGCTCTAGGGGAAGGTACACCAATCCATATAAGACATTTATAAAGCTATTTCAGTCCCTTCTCCAAATACAGATATTATCATTCTTATCCTATAGTTTTAATTTATACCTGGCGTGTTGTCAGAAAGCTGATTTAGTAAAACTGCCTTTTCCTTTTATTCATCGTTTTTGGAGATTGTGGATGCCAAGGCTTTGGGTCGTATTGCACTAAGCAAGATAAGGGGTGTTTGGTAATCTCCAACGTGATGGGTACGCGGCACTGCCGGCATATTGCAAGAGGAGGAAGGTGACACAATCGAATTAGTGATTTCCCTAAAAGAGTCATTGAGCGAGCCCTTGCATAGTGGTAACAATTGGACAACTTGTCTCATCATTGTCCACAAGTCGTTTGTTCTCATATACAATGTTACAACCCTTACATAACGACACCACCTTATCCCGTATCTCGTGAAACTTGAAGAACCTGATCAAGTGAATTTGGATTCTCCCTACAAGCAGAAAGGGAAAACCGAGGGGATTATGTTGGATGTAGCAGATCACGGTCATGTTAAGCAAGGAGTACAGTAGGAGAAGTGGGGCCACCCGAGCAAGAGGAGTCAATGTGAATGACAAAAGTGACCCATGTTACATATTCCCCTACCGATGGATGTTGACAATCGCTTTTGAACTGGATAAAACTTGGCTGCAATACAAACAATGCCAACAATGAAAACAACGTGGTATAGCTGATCATTGTGTAACCAACATGCCAGAAATGTGTCAACACACATACATATTAGCTGTGTAATATGATCTCGCCTGCAATGATAAAAGCGTATATGACACAACTTTCTTTTCTCCTTAAGCTTGCATTACATACATCCATATGTGTAGATGCATTCATCACGAAACGTATATATTCTGTATCATTGCAGATTTTCGTTTGAAACTTAATGTGAGAGAAGTCACCAATTGATAATGTATTGAAATCCAACCATATTGCATGTGGCGAATAAGAATGGTGACATGGCTAGCACATAGTCAGCTACTAAAACATATTACGTATAGGAGGATGGAATGTCATTTTGCGATCAAACCACTCTTACCCGAGCATAAGACCCCCTTTTAGGAGACATGATTTACGGATGATGACAAGGGCATAAGTGACTACGGATGGTTCTTCCGTTTTCGTGATTGAATGGATTGAATGTGGGGTGAGAAGCAAAAGGAGTTCAATGGAACCAATATGCACCATCATTGCAAATTCCACCTACAACAATAAACAAAATGAGCGGCATGCACATACATAATCATCGTGCAGGGCATTCATTTATTTTCACTCAAATGGGAACTTGGCCATTATACAACAACTCGTGTGATTGTCACCAGTCATTTGAATATATCTGCTTCTTTTACTTGGTTGATACATGCTTACATCTGTGTGATTATGTACTAGATGACTTAATTTTGTTAAGTAAAGCTTGTGCACTGCTGCTGACATGGATGCCATAAATCACTAATGCCTGGTAGTCTTTGTGGGGTGATTATTACGTATCCTCCATGCATGTGATGGTAAACAAGAGAGATAAAAGACTTGAATATAAAACAAATGTATTATTATGCAAGGGATGTTGTGCAGATAAAAAGCAAGAAAGAAACATTCATATGTACGAGATGACAATAAGCGTAATGAGAGTGGTATGTGTGCGCGTGTGAGTGAGAGAGGAAGATAGGATGTATACAATAGAGATGATGGTGTGGGAGGAGGAGAAGTGGAGTATTTTAGCATCCACATTGAACTGCACAGGTAGCCGAAACTTGATGAGCCGTTGGTGTTTTTGGCAAAGCCTTTGGACAAGGACCTTCAATGTCCTTTTGCTTAATATCACATAATTGCTGTACACAAGCATGGTATGCTGCTGTGATGGCATAGCAAGCCAATCTGCGTACACAACATTGCTGTTCACATCGACCATTCAAGCAGCACAACTTGCTCTTGACCCATTCACGACATGACAGGGAATCGCCCGATGCTGCTTCCTCGTATTGTTGTTGCTGTAATCTTTTCACAAGCTCCACATCCTCATCATCATAATCGCTGTCGCTGTTATCGTCATCTTCACTTTCCGTTGGCATATCTTCATCATCATCAGTAATCTCAGAAATCGAAGCACGTCGTTCTTGTAAAGCTTCATAAAGCAATGGCATGAGCGCTTTTCCTTGACGATTATTATAAAGAGACATGGAAGATGCTGATGTGGAAGCTGCCAATAATTGTTCACTGCTCATGCCCATGGTATGATCGAGCACAATTGACATCAATGCAGGTGCAAGCAATGGATATCGCTGAATCATTTCTCGTGCATTCAAGCTCAATGAAAGAGATGATTTTTCTTGATCTTTGGAAAGGACATGTGAAAAGTCCCATTGTGGCATGGATGCGTGTGATAACCATGTTGAATCCCTTAAAAGAGCATCCCACGTGGTCAAGGCATTTTCATCCGTATTGTTGAGAACATTCATGGTTGGTATATCTGGTGATGGCTGTTGTTGTTGTTGTTGTTGGCGTACCATCATCATATCTGTACGCAGCTTTTCATTCTCTTTGCGCAATTTATTGACAATTTCATAGACCTTGTTGATTTCAGTTCTCATTTGATCCTTGTCCGATTTCAGTTCTTCAATTTCTTCTTCAAGTGCTGTAATATAATCTAATATCACATATGGTTAGATCCTTCGATTCAATAAATGAATATATATTCCTTACCTTTTCTTCGTTGTCTAAAGTTGCGAGCAGAGATCTTATTACGTAACTGTCGTCGTTCTTTGGATGTCATCTTTTTCAAATCAGAAGGAGTGACATTATAATTTGGGGTTGCTGTAACACGGAAATCAAGTCGGCCCGTAGTAGGCATTGTACGATGGTCGGCATTGGTAGGTGGCTCAATGTCTTCAGGTATAAAAGGCTTGAGAGCTGCTTTGCTAGTAAATCTTCCTTTGGTAACTGGAGGTGATGGTGATCGAGGAAGAGGGCTGCTTTCCTTGTCACTGCTATCAGACGAACTGCCACTTGTACTGCTACCGCTGTGGTATTGTTGAATCAATGGACTAGTATCATTGCTATTGATCAATGGTATCCCTTGATCCCATTGTTGAGGAAAGAAGAGCATGTCTAGATCAGGTGTTGATACTGAATTATCAAAAGTCAAAGTATAGGGTGCAGTTCCTGCTGCTATTGCTGCCATCTTTTCATTATTGCCACCAGAAGGTTGCTGGTTTGGAGCATGGGTGGTTTCTTGTGTATTCAACGATTGTTGTTGGGGTAGCTCGATATCGGTTTGCTGTAGTACCCAGTTGAGAAAGTCGTCATTGCTGAAGTCCATTGTCAAAGAGGAGAAAGAGCAAAAGGAAGAGTGTAAAACGAAAAGACTGGGAATGGGGGTTCTTTTTTTATCGGAAAGCTAAAACCGGTCAACGAGCATCGCTTAATTGTTGGTTGCAGTTTTTCTCTCGTTTCCAACTTAACACTTTTTCTCACACAATCAACTTTGCAGTAATATAATGGGTGACATTCTTTTCTTGATTAAGAGCTCCCCCAAGATATTTCCAGTATATGGAGATACAGGTGGGCTTTGGACAACCGCTTTGTGTAGGCTATCCTGATGTGAGAAGGATCAACGCGAATTGTTATTGGAGGGGGTAACTCGGCTGTGTTTAACTCCGTTGAATACCAAAAAAGTAAGCGTCGTCAACCTTCCATATCGGTCATGTCGCATCGTGGCGCTTTGTTCCTTGACTCATCCGACTTCATTGTGCTGATCATTGCTCTCCTGAACCAGTTATAATTACATGCAATGTCCTCCGATAGCCAACAAGATCAAATAGCCGTATACTCTTTCACACACTTGAACACTTGCCACACTGTCCCATCTCACATGACCAATAACGTTGCCACGTGCGTCATATTGCATCAGATATCCATGACAATCGTGCTTAATTGAACAATCCGATCATTTCTTCTTTCCGATGCATACTCATTCATTGATTACATGTCATACTATCATTGCATTGCGTATATGTCGACAATTGTATGTGTTGTGATTATTGAAATTATATCACGTGACCCTCTCTGTCTCACGATATATGGATAATACATTCATTCATTCAATATAAATGATTTTTTTTATCTCGTTTCATAAGGCTTCATTATGAGTTTGCATAAGAAGTTTTAACACAAGTTGTGCGGATAGGTTTCATATTATTGAAGGGCTGTGATAGTGGTGGCTTTGAAAGCACGACGGATGGAATATGAAGAGGGGAAAAAAAGTGAGCAAGTATGCATCATCAAGTTGGGTTATGCCGCCTTTGGCACTGTTTTCTTTCACTCGCACACAATCCTTTTTCCATAGACCCCAACTCTATAACCTTATTACACGACGTACCATGAAGGCATACATTCAATTCCTCGGTCATTCTTCACCAGAGGGACCACCCACTATTATGGTTCATTACGATTCTCAGCGGTACATGTTCAATTGTCGAGAAGGAACACAGCGTTTATGCGTTGAGGAAAAACTCAAATGGTCCAAATTGAAGAATATTTACTTGACACGAGTTACTTGGGATTGTGTTGGAGGTCTACCAGGTATGTAGACGAACAAGGTTGCATAAACGAAGGATAACTCTAATGCATAAACAATAGGCATGTTACTGACAGTGGCTGATGGTGGTGTCAAGGACTTGACGCTTCATGGTCCAAAGAACCTTACACATTTTATGGCATCCACTCGACATTTCATTTATCGGTAACATAGGAGAAAAGGCCATGCACGCGATTGATATTAACTTTATGTTTGATCCAGGACATCCCTTTCAGTAAAGACCGAAGAATATGGTGAAGCATCTCCACCCAAACACAAGGGTCCATTAACAGTAACACCAGTGGTGGTACTTCCTGACAACTATATGAATCCTGGTATCAAACGACGACGTTCCGATAAAGATGACATTGCCATGACAACAGAGGAAGAGGATTTGGCTGCACGACGTGACATACTCAACCGAATGTTCGATATATCAGAGAACAAAACAAAGACACCAGCACCAGCTCATACTATAGAAGCAGCTTGTTCACCACGAAATAACCCTGATGAGATTGTGATGGAGGATATTGAAGAACCGGCTCCTCCAGTACAACGACCACAACGACCCACCGAACATTTACGTGCGAGATTACCTTCCACTTGTGAATATCCTGCGGCTGTCACCTACATTTGTCGTGGTCCAACGTTGCCTGGTAAATTTAAAAAGGATGTTGCAATGGCATTGGGTATCCCTCCTGGTCCCGTTTATGGTAATGTTATAAAGAATGATGACTTTGGGTTTATACTAATGATGAGTGATATAGGGCGTCTGCAACGTGGCGAAACAGTAACACTTGATGATGGGCGTGTCATTGAACCAAGCCAAGTGATGGATCCATCTCTTCCTGGCCATGTATGTATATTGATCATGTACTATACCACACACACAAACTGATAAAATTTATTTTCTTTTAGCTATTTATGGTGGTGGATTGTCCTAATGTTCGTTATTTGGATAATCTGATATCATCGCCCGAGTTTGCACAATACCAAACAACCAACCAACCTGGCGCAATGATTCATATGATCGGACAAGATGTTTTGGACAACCCGCGATATCGTGCTTGGATGAATTCCTTTGGTCCGGAAACTCAGGTAAGGGAGGGAAATGGGTGATGGGCGATAAGGGGGTAGATAACATTTTAACTGTAAATCCTTAATTGTAGCATGTTATAAGCACAACCGATATATGCGCCCAATCCGTGTTGTACGAATCACATGCATTTGGTCAGTTTAAGCTCTCGCACTTGGATCGAGAAATATTCCCTGTACCAAAGTATAGCAACACACCTCGTAAAAAATTGGAGGATTGTAAGTGAAATGGAAGTGAGCAAGATTCAATGGATACAGTTTTATTCATGCATGCCTGATAGATACGGATTTGCCGCCCAAAACTTTCCCATTCACCAGCATGGGTCAATTAAGTTTAGAGCCACGAACAGGCGTCGATACCGCCTCCTTGCAGCGACCTGTTTTTGATCACACTAAATCACGAGTCACCGATTGGATCCGAAAGAACACAGAGATTGCAGATGCTATTACCAAAGCCAAGAAAGAAGCTGCTACTGTTGATATGAGTGAAAAGTTTGCCGGTGAAAATGTTCAAGTAATTACTCTGGGCACTGGTAGCTCTATTCCTTCAAAATATCGAAATGGTAAATATAATGTATTCGGTTCATATCATAAACTAAATCACTGTATAATAGTGAGTGCAACAATGGTCAAGTTACCTGACAATCAAGGATCTATCATGTTGGATGCTGGTGAAGGCACCTATGGGCAAATGATGCGACGTTTTGGCGAAGACAAAGTCGATGATGAATTGAAGAATTTACGCTGTATCTTTGTGTCACATCTCCACGCTGATCATCATCTTGGTGTGATTCATTTGTTGACGAAATGGTGGGAGGTAAGCATTGTTATCCCTGCAGCCTTGGCACAAGCAGCTCATTTTGAATATAGCTCAACAAGGGCAACAATAAGCGGTTATATGTGGTGGCGCCTTTTATCTTCAAATGGTGGATGGATGAGTACAGCTGTGTACAATCCTTTGGTCTAGGAAAGCAAGTGTTCACCATCAGAAACGAGAGCATCCTCACCAATAAGCAACCAACCGGTTTTGAGCTTACCATGTATGTTGTGTCAATAGTTCATTGTTAAGACCATTACTGACATCAGTCACTACTACTGTTAGATTCGAGGAGCTGAAAAAGGCTTTAGGCATGAAGGAGATGCAGGCGGTGAATGTGATCCACTGCAGATTTGCATATGGTCTGAACATAGAGCATGACTCTGGATGGAAACTTGTGTAAGAATAAGGGGAGGACAACAACAGAGTGGTGTGTATGTGTTCACAACAAACAATTGACAATGTTGAATTTTTCAATAGTTACTCAGGTGACACACGACCTTGCAACAATCTCATTCAAGCTGGCAAGGACGCGACCCTTTTAATTCACGAAGCTACCTTGGAAGATGGCATGATGGCAGAAGCTATTGCCAAACGACACTCTACCACAAAAGAAGCTGTATCTGTTGGTCAGCGGTAAGTTGAAATTCAATCTCTCCTATATCACCCCTTGTGTGTCGTCATTGTATGTATATGTGGCGCTGAACATGTTATTATAGCATGAATGCAAAGTACACGCTCCTCAACCATTTCAGCCAGCGGTATCCAAAGCTTCCTCTACTTTCGAAAGAGCAACAGAATGTGTGCTTTAGCTTTGATATGATGTCGGTGGCAATCAAGCAGATTCCCATGTTACCCAAGTTCACGGATGCCATTCGTCTATTGTTTAAGGAGGAAGAGGAAGAAGAAAATGATGAGGTGGCAGCATCAGCAACGGAACGCACTCGGAAGTGATCATATGATAGATTTCAATAAATGAAACAGTTGATGCATGGTGTGCACACACATACACAAAAAAGACACGATCCGTTTTATCTTGTTTCTCCTTCTCTTTCACTTTTTGTTTCCTTTCACACAACACCATGACTCAAGTTGTTAAGCCAGCACACAATCTTGCCAACATGGATGCCAATATGAGTGCTGCTGCACCATCTCTTGCTCCTAATAGCAACAATAATGGATACTGTAAGTGAAAGCAAAGTGACAAGAATCCCGTACCATAATTGACACGGGTACCTCGTTTCTAGTGAATGGCAACAACAACAATACAACCCAACACAATGGTAAAACCACCACCAGTAACAACGATTTCAAGTCTACATCACAAGAACAAAAGCAGAAACCACTTGTTCAAGAAGGTATGTAGTATATCAAGTATATAAGGTGGCAGCATGGTTAATGCTCTACAATGTATAGTTGGCACCGCGCAATATGTGAGCGGATGGGTCCATGCGATGCTATTTTGGGAACAACCGATACGAAGTGCAGCTCTTTTCGTGTCTCTAATGACTGTGTTGGTCTTGACGCAGTATTACTCTTTGTTACAACTGGCAGCTGCAGGATTTACAATCTTGACTGCACTTAACTGGTGCCATGTGAATGCTCAAAAATTTGTGCTTGGTAGCCACCCACACACGTAAGTGCTTTTTCTTTTACATGTTTCACTATCGACCAACACACTTGTTATAGAGATCGTTTCGTACAGGGTATTTCGATTCCTCGTGATCGTGTAGAACGTGCTGCTCAACGTTCAGTGGATGTATTGGAAGCTATTGCACAGCAAATTACTCGCTTGATGTTGATCGAAGATAGTGCTCGTTCAGCTTGGGCGGCTGGCATTGCCTATCTTGTATGGACCCTTGGCGCTTACATTCCCACAAAGTACATGGTCGGTGTGTTTATTGTGGGCGCATTCACCTTGCCACGCCTTTATACTCAAAATAAGGAGGTGATTGATCGTCATCTCGCAGAACAAGCTAAACGCGCCCAACAGCTGACCAAACAATACGGATCGGTTGCCATGGTCAAAGCCAAGGACTTGTATGCTCAAGCTATGACTTCCATGAACAAAAGCAAGGCACCAGTAGCAACACCTGTTGCCACTTCCTCCACATAAAAAGTCACCACCATGTATCGCCATTATCATCACCTACTTTGCTTTAGCATAGTTTTATATCATGTTGTCTCTTTAGTATATTCTTATCTGCCTTTGTATATCTTTTTCTCTCAATCTCATTTGCGTTTACCATTTGTGTATTATGCTTTGCCTTCAAAAGTACGATGGTTTGGGGGTGTGGATGTATAGCAGCATAAATATGTGGGAGGAAATTAGAAAGTGTGTAGTATGCATGTTTACTTTGAAAGTGAAAGTCAGTAGCTACAACTTGTATAGGGTGAAGAGAGCACAATCAACATGTCTTGTCGTTGAATTATGAATGCAACCCATAAACAAAGGTTGGCGTTTTATCCCAAAGACTCTCATTCTTTGAATGGTCTGCTGACAACCGAAATATCAAAGACCATAAATGGATGATCAAATCAGTGTAACTTTGAATGTGCATCATCAAACATGACATTGATGTGTTAACATGGTATATTTTCCAGTCATCTATTGCTTGTGTCCACATAAGCACATGTCCATTACTACAAAGTTCTTTGTTTTTGGTATATGGATTTCAGTATGGTGAGAAGCGCTGCAATTCTGGTAGTTCTCAGCCTTGATTCAGCATCCAGCCACTGCACATATCTTCCACACGTACGCACATGTACCACACAGACACACACACACGTAATTGCACCACCACCACCACCACAGCCAGGGTGAAACACTGGCAACGATTGAATTATGGCGACAACCATGTACACCAATGCATACAAGACCTTTATTCTTCATTAGCCAACAAGTGGTGTTTACTCCAATCGTATTCTTTCTCCCCTGATTCATTCAACAGTCAATCGTCGGCAATGAACACCTGAAGCACGACGCATAATCTTGTTCTGATAAGGATGTGAAGACAATGTTCGATTCTATGGCTACGGGTACTATATCTGGTGCAGTATCAAGCGATGGACCACGTGGTAACTTGGTGCATCAGTTCCTGGCATCCCAAACATCGCGCAATTCGCCCTGTGTATCGGTATGTACATCATTATCCATATAACATCCATCTTACTCAACTCACATCATATATAATAGCAAGGATCCATCCATGCACTTTCATGCTCTTGGTGGTTGTGCTGGCTACATATCAAGTGGTACTCCTATGAATGACTTCCATTGTGTGTCCATTCAGGTATATGGCAAGTTCGAAACGCCTTTTTATATGTACAGGTCAGGTGAAGATCACCATGGTATCTCAGTTACAGCAGATGCGTTATATCAAAATAAGTGGAAAGGTTTCCAGGCAAGCATTATACTCACTATCTTTATCTATTACCATCATTCACATTGCATTACTTTATCCCACAGTCCTTTTGTCAAAAGGCATTGACTACTCATCATCACCATGGTGTGCGCGTTGAGGTGCGTGTTCAGGTGGCTTCATTTAACAATCATCAGCTTGCTATATATGTCCAGATCAGGTATTGCTTTACTTTATATACTCCATTCCCTTTCTTTCATATTAACCATTCCTTATCCATAGCACATGGCTCCAGGATCAACGATCGATTTGCTGGATAAACGCGTCTACTGTCTTTACAGTTTGGAATGGCCTTTATTCTGGCTTACAGTGGGCTGTTGACAACATGGAACCTGCTTCTCCCCAAAACCGCCTTTCTTCCCTTCGTCGCGCTTCTGTTGCTTCTTTACTTGCTGCTCATGTCTCAGGATGGTTTTCGCGTCCCAATGATAACCATACAGTTGGAGGAGTCATATCGCACCTTGAGCACACATCGTCTTTCTCATCACCCGTTTATGATGCAGCGATCCACCTTTGCATTGACAGCATTTGGTGCACTATCCACAAAGGTCATTTTGGAGGATACAGCTTTAGCTGCACTATTGCCTATATCACTTGTTGCAATTCATCGCTTCTATTCACAAAGTCCTCAGCACACATCTACTGCAGCAACTAGTAGACAGCCTGTACAAGCAATTGATGTAACAGCTGCTATAGCTGCTCCTTCAGCACTGGTCTCCAACCTGTCATCAGAGTAAGTTCTTTATTTTAATCATCATGCATCATATTAATCCATCATCATATATTATATTATAGCGATCAAGCGCGGATGGATCTTATGAACACCAGTATCACGGAGTTGCAGTTATCACAGGAGACACACTTTCAAAATCAGCTTCAGAAGTATCTCATCACCTGTGGATCAATTTGCTACAAGCATTATCCATGCATACTTGCAAGCGCTGAAGCGGAACTGCTGGAGGTGATGCTACGTTAGTGATGTATAGCTAGTCATTATACGCATCATATTAGCTAGTCAATATATATTTATTATATACATCTACTATCGTGAATATCAATGATGATTCATATGGCTTATTGATCACTCAAGTTAAACATAGAGAGATGGGGATTGGATGATCGGGGTACAACAGTGCCATATGGATTAGCGAAGGGCAACTATCACAACAACAATGAACCAGGAATGGGGAAAGGGATACAGCTAGAAAGCATGTCTGCAATGGACGATTAATCTACGCTGGCACCTGATGCCTAAATCAAATCACAGCAAAGCATACTGCAACAACTTTAAAGGGTACATGTGTCATCTAAGAAACGAAAGAAGCATATTGCATCTTTTGCAATACAGCATGTATGGATCGCCAACGCGACAATTCATTCATATGACTGAAAATGCATATTAGAGACGAACAAGATTGTTACCCAACTAATTAAGATTGTGTCATAGCGATTTGAACGTATTACTTTATTGTGCTTAAAAGTAGTTGTGGATGGTGCTATTACAGCGATGGAAGAGGAAGTTTGATATGATTGATACGTTGCACAAATGGATGATCGTTGTGGGTAAGTTGTATCACTCGCTTTTTAAAGGTGCACGGACCATGTTGTCAATCCCTGCATGGCAAGAGATGTCGTTTGAGATACTCAAGATGTGACATATTGGAGTGGCGATTAGGATGGGTAAGAAATATCGCTCAAGTCGCGTAGTGTTCATTATACAGCATATGCATGTAACCACGCAACGGGTGGTACCTACAGAAACAAAGAGACAAAGCATAAAATTATACTGATAACGATACAAAGGCAAGCGATCCTGGCACATTGTGATTCCAAGTCCAATGACAACGTTCTTGATTCAGCAACACGCGTAATGCACGCACAACTCGAACTCCATTGCAACACAACAAGCATGTTTCAACATTGCAGTCTTTATTGTTACGATCTTGACAAGCTTGCTCTTATTTGCCTTAGTGTATATCCTTTTATCAAGACCCCAACTTTGAGAAGGACTAGCACTGTAACCAACACCCAAAAGCTTTCGACAACCCAATCACCATTCACACATCTACACATCCACACATTTCCAAACATAAGACAAGTGATAGATTATACATTCTTTTATTGCTCAATAAAGATTAAATAAGCGTTTGGCTGTTAGTTTCCTTGAATCCAAGACCCCAAGTACTTACAGGGATGACCGCGTGAAGGCCACCAAACATACATCCCTTCCTCTCCACATGGGGCACCTTCGACATGTGTCAAATGAGGAGATTGCAAGTG
>PTRB01000209.1:19298-46269 GCA_025094155.1 Lichtheimia hyalospora FSU 10163
TTTTACGAGTGAAGATACTCACTTGGCAAGTAACAGCGGGTACCAACGTATCCAAGTCAGAGTACTGTGAGCCTGCAAGGACAAAGAGAAAAATCAAAAACTGCGGATTCTGTGCTCGTTTTATTTCTTTCAAGTAGCCTTTGAATGGTCAGTGTCATGCGACCGAGATCATATGTTGCTCGGTGTAAGGATCCTAATACCATGGTTTCTTGTACTTGACTCTTCTAATACGCATATCCACCGTATTGTTCACTTTCAAAAGTGTGTGTGATCGAAATCATATAATACAGTATTATTCTTTATTGTTGGCAGATTGCTGAGATACGCATATGCTGCATAAAACTTGTGGATCAATAATCTCACACACTCTTTGCTTAAAAATATGAAATGATAATCATGGTAGTCAAGATAGTGAGGAGTAGTTCAATGAATTACTACAGATGCAAAATGCAGAGAATGTGGGAAGACGAAGGTGTTGTTCTATATAAAGATCATTATTTTTGATACCAACGAGCGAACCAAGTCGCAAAGAACATCGAGCATCAAAAATCAAATAACGTCAGGGATCAGGAACACACATAAAGAAAACTGACATTGAGAAACTGTCGACTCCACTGCGCTCAAAGGCATCATTAGTAAATCAAATTAGAGCATCTCAGGATGATTCAGGTCTGGTTCTCAAAGAAAGAGCCCTGATACGATGAATGTCCGTCGATAAAGGTGCCAAATTAAAGCAACTGCAAATGTCTGTAAACAAAGACATCAATCTGCTATCACTGTATCATTTTCAGTTGTTTATGTATCACTTGTCATGTTCATAAGTACATTTTAGTCACAAAGAGTCAGGTCATTTTGTCAGGCTATCTATTACGCTTTTCATTGTGGTATATGTATGTGCATTCGAATAATGTCAGAAGCCATGATGATCCAACGATAGCAACAATCAAAACGTACCCCGTGTCGCTGGCAGCATGATGCGTCATCTCGATTTTAATAAAACAACATGGTGCAAGTGACATATAATGCAAATAGCAAAACTGGATTATGACTCTTACGAAAAGCGTCATTGATTTGTTTGTTGTTCGTATGTGCCAGTATGTAATAGAGTTTTATGCACCTTTTCATGTGTCATGGTAAAATGGTTGCTATGACACTTATTCCAGTATTCAGCTGATCAGAATAAAAGATCCATTCCCCAGCATTTTGGTTTTAATGTCCTTATAACGAACAAGTCCCAATGCCTTAAATCACTACAACAGCAGATCAAACGAGCACAATGATGTTGGTGTAAATGATAACAATGTATAGAATGTGTGTCTTTATAAGAATTGATTGTAATGCAACGTGGCTGGACCTGAATGGAAAACATTTGGGTGGTGTCACATAAATTCACATCACTGACGCCTTGACTCCTTTCTCTGTTTAACACCATCAGTACTCTAGTCAATCGGGATGACTCAAAACTATCCTTACGCCAATCCCGCATTTGCAGCTCCTGGTAATGGAGCACCGATGCCAGTTCGGTCACCATCACAAGGTCTTTCTCCTCCTACAACTCCAAATATGCAGAACAGAGCTGGTTCACCATCACTGCAGCAAGAAGCTCATCACTCCACTCGACGCGCCAAACGCCATTATCCAACGTATGTCCAACAACAGCAACAACCCATGCCACCTTCACCTATGCAACAACCTCCCATTCCACAACAACAACAACCTGTCATGCCAACACCATCAACCAACGACTATGCTGCTGCAGGACTCGCTAATGGTGTAGCTAATATGAATCTATACAACAACGCTCCCAATAATCCTGCACGAGATGATGTAGCTTTGGTCGGTCAGGCACCACTTATCAACGATTTGGATACGGCTCCTCCTACTGCTCACGTTCCACAACATGTAAGATAATATCTTAATGGGATACCCATTGGAGTTGCTGGGCAAACTGATAAGTTTGATATTGGTAGATGACCGTGACACCCTCTCCTCACGCTCAATCTAGTTCGACCTTTATACGTTCGACATTAAACGCTGTGCCTTTCTCCAACGCATTATTGAAAAAGTCCAAGCTTCCTTTGGCTCTTTTACTCGAACCTTATCCTTCAGTCAATGTAAGTGAACCACTGATCATTAGACACTTGTTGAAACTCATACCTTTCAATCATAGGAAAATGTACCTGTTGTTTCCGACACTGTCATTGCTCGATGTACTCGGTGTAAATCCTATATCAATCCCTTTGTACGATTCAGTCAAGGTGCATTAAAATGGCAATGTAACTTGTGTGGATTGGATAATGATGGTAAGAAGGATGAAGCGAGATTATATGACTAGAGATTAATCATATGAGTTTTTGTAGTGCCTAGTGCATTTGATTGGGATGTTGTCAACCAGTTATCCGTGGATCGTTGGCAACGTGTGGAACTCAATTATGGCTGTGTCGACTTTATGGCTTCAGCTGAATACATGGAGCGACCTCCACAACCACCTGCTTACGTCTTTGTGATCGATACATCATACCAAGCCGTACAAACAGGCATGGTCAATGTCACTGCCACTGCCATTTTGGAATCACTTGACAAGATACCCAACGATGATGGTCGTACCAAGGTGGCATTTATTACTGTGGATAATGCAGTTGGCTTCTACAAATTAGCAGGAGAGGAACCTGAAATGCTGGTGGTGGGAGATTTGATGGAAGTTTATCTGCCACGTGCTGCAAGCGATTTGTTGGTCGAGTTAACCGATGCCAAAGCTGTGGTACAAGATTTACTGGAACGCTTAAAGACGATGCATAATGGAACGCACATGGTCAACAATTGCCTTGGAACAGCTTTACAAGCAGCTAGAAAATTATTGGTGAGATTGAACTATTTTACTTTGTGTCACAACTTATTTAACCATGCACGTTAAGTCATCCACAGGAGGAAAAATCATTTGTTTCCAAGGAAGCCTTCCTAGTATGGGAGATGGTACAGTAAAACCAGCCGATGAAAAGAAGGCCGTTATTGATACAGCTATCATGGCGCCATCCAACATGTTTTACCGTACATTTGCCACTGAATGTGCAAAGTCTCAAGTGTGTGCCGACATGTTTGTATTTGGAACAGGCCCTCATGCTGATGTGGCGACCATGAGTATGTATTTCTTAGAGGGGGATGTGGTATCCAATGAATTACTGACATGTGTTTTGTAGACGTTATTCCTCGATTCACAGGTGGTCAAACACACTATTTCCCTGGATTCAATGCCAAAAACCCTGCCGACGTACAAAAGTTGACGAATGAAATCCAATCACTACTGAGTGAACAAATCGGCTTAGAAGCAGTGATGCGTACACGTTGTTCACCAGGTTTGGTGTGTCACGCTTTCCATGGCAATTGCACAACTCGAGTACCAGACATTATGGCATTACCCAATGTACCACGTGATCAATCTTATTGCATCGAGCTCAACCTCGAAGATGATATCCAATCAAGCCATGTTTATTTCCAAACTGCCCTTTTGTATACGACATGTTTTGGAGAACGTCGCATCCGTGTGATCAACCTTTGCCTTCCTGTGGCACGCACTCTACCAGAAGTGTTTTCATCAGTCGATCAAGTTGCTATTGCACGTACACTTTGTCATGAAGGTAACAGAGTATGCCAGTTCATCACATTATCGTCATATTTATTGGATCATATTTTTTAGCTATCGATAAGGCTGTGACACAGAAGCTGAAGGATGCCAGGGATTTGCTCGCAAAGGGTACCATTGATATTTCTAGTGCTTATGCAAGAGAGGTGATTGGATCGGTAGCATCTGGAGCAGCACGATTATCTCTAAGTCGTAATCTGGCCATGTTGCCATTCCTTGCTCTTGGTGTGCTCAAGACAGTATGTATGATATTAAGTACGAAAAAGGATTTATAGTTGACTTTATGAAATAGGATACCTTTAATGAAGCTGGTACTATCCCAATGGATATGCGTGCTCAATCAACTGTTCTTCTCAGGACCTTGCCTACTTCACTATGGCTCGAATACGTTGCTCCAAAGTTTTATGCACTACATTGTATGCCACAACAGGTATGAAACTGAACAATCTCTTATCTCATTATCCTCATACAAGTCATTCTTTTCTAGGCTGGAACCAATGATCCTCAAACGGGTCGATGCATTATGCCACCACGTATGAATTTGACGAGTGAAAAGTTCGAGCGTCATGGCTGCTATCTCATTCATGACAGTCAACGAATCTACATTTGGATCGGTAAAGACGCTGTTCCACAGCTATGCACGGATTTGCTTGGCGTACCAGGCATTGGCCAAGTGCAACCAGGACAGGTAAAAGGATCAAGGATATGAAATGACAAGAACGCTCACATGTGTTTTATTTAGATGGTTGAACTTCCCCAAATGAAAAACGCCTTCTCCCAACGTGTATCAAGTATTGTTAATGCTATCCAAAAGCAGCATCAAGGCACCTATTTCCCAACATTGTATATTGTCAAAGAAGATGGCGATCCCCTGTTACGAGCCATGTGCCTAAGTCGACTTGTAGAGGATCGATTACCAACAGGCCCATCAACAGCAGGTGCAAACCAACAAGAAGTCAGCTCTGGGATGAGTTATTTCCAATGGCTTGGATTCGTGCGTTCGAAATGCCAGTAATGGATTCCATTTATATACATATATTATACACGATGAATTGGAAAAAAGAAAGAATAGACTCTACGATTTATTGTCCTTTGTACATATGATTCTCCTTCCAACTGGAGTAAAAGTTTTTGAATAGTAATTTGCCTGCTTCATTGAGAGATGCTAATATCATGTGTCGTTGACTTTCAGTGACCATGTCCATCAAATTGTAAAGCCCTTGTTGTTCCAGGATATTCTTCACTTGAGGTTGAGATATACTCATGGCAGGATGTGCTTGGATCGAAAAGTACTCGAGCAATAAGAATGGAACATGCTTGGATATTAACTTGTTTTGTGTTGCTGCACTGAGTCGTTGGTTTTTGCCTTCAGTAAGAAACTTGGCTTCCATAGCAGAAAAAAGTCTCGCCATGCGTTCTGCAGCCGAGGTATCAAGGGGTGCGGAAGGAATGAGTAGTGTATAAGTGCGTAGTCGCTCCTTGTCGGATTTGCTGCTTAATGCGAGATGGGTCGATCGGAAGCATTGTAATAGCGATTGTACGATAGCAATATAGACCGGTAACACATCCACAAGCTGCTCACGTCGATATATCAAGATATTCTGCATAAGCAAATGTACAGCATCAAACAATCCACGAGATGTTTGCTGGTCAACATTGGCAACAGGCACCACATTCGTCAATTGGATGACACTAGTTAACACCAGGGATAGAGTTTGTTTGCTCACTGCCATGTTCTATGAGAAGCATATGATTAATACACATTTCACTATTACATACATGCACACACACTCTCTGATTTACTTACAATATCAGCGATAAGATCTGCCATAAAGAGTAACGCCTTGTGAATAAACTCGGTTGATCGTCTTTTAACACCAATCATTGTAAGCTTATTCACGAATGTAGGGAATTGCCTTCGAACAATGGATTTTTGTGCTATTGTCAACAATAGATTAGAAATCGCCAATGTAAAAGCTACGGGAGACTTACTTTGGGTAGATGCTTGTACCGTAGTGGCTAAAAGTGTAAGGTAGATATGCTCCCTCTCTTGATCCACCATTCGATCTGCTTGTGCAACGAATCCAGCAAGTACACATGCATACTGTTCTTGATCCAATGTTTTCACCCATGACGACAGAGCATCACACAGCTGTTGGACACTCTTTTGATCTGGAAATGTGCGACATGATAATGAGTGCTCGATAATATGATAACGAAAAGATTGAAATTACCTGAATCAAATACGAGCGTAACAATGAACCAAATCACTGCTAAAACGCGTTCCGTCACATAAGCATGCTGATATTGTGATACTGCTCGACATAATGATCCAACGAATGCAGTTGTCGTTTCCAAGATACGATCATGGATTGGCAGAGGTGATCGTAAAGAACGCTGAACCAGAACTGTGAATGGCGAAGCAAGGCGCACCATGTTTTGTGATAATGCATTGGCATCAACAACTACGAACACAGAATGAAGATTTGTTAAATATATATATATATATATATATATATATCGCTGCTCTAGAGATTCATTCCACTTACTTTTCTTATCGCTCTGCGACTTGACCAATTGATCGTATTCATGCAATAAGGATGCTAAAGCCAGAATCTCTTTTGTCAAGATGCTCAAGCCTTCTTCAGGAGAGTCCAAGAGCAACGAATGGGCCTGCTTCAAACAATGAATCACATGCTTGGATGTTTGTGATACAATATCTGCTGCGAAAACAATCTTTGTGGTATCGGCATCAACACATCTGCAGGTCCCAAGTTTCGTGAGATGATTGGTCACACACACACATATACATAAAAGAGAAATATCGCCTTACTTGGCAGGATGAGCTTTTAGGTATGCAATTACTGATTCCACAGCATTCATAGTCCAGCAGCTTGCATTAGATCGTTGTGTCTTTAACCATTGCAGTCGTTGCTTGAATGTGGAATCGAGAAATGCTGAAGCATCGCTGTCACCATCAGCTTGTGTCAGCAATGATCTATATGCACAGCATTAGTTTGTAACAAAAAAAAACAACTCTTTTCCTCTTGCATACCGTAACACAAGCAAATCAATCTGTTTAGTGACTTGAAGAATGCCAGGTTCATCGGTATCATCGGCAGTATCGAGGAACCATGATAATAGGTCGGCGTTGGTTTCCTAAGAAGAAGAGTTAGACCCAATACCATAACGAGCGTAATGTGCCACTTACCAATCCATGTTGACCGTGATAATTCGACATTAACCGTAACAGTAACGTTCGTGCACGTAGAGAAATGGAACCGCTTTTGTGCATACCAGCGTTAGCCCAGGAATCAATCCATAAGGTGGCACGTAAGAGGATGGATCGATTGTTCTTGTGATAGTATTCCATTGGGAAAAGCAGCAATAAATCAAGCATACGTTCCAGCTTTTCAGCATCATCTTGTTCGCATATATCCATGTCCGATCCTTCCTGTAACCAAGTTGCAAGCTCTTCAAGCTGATCCGATTTCCATGCATCCTTCATTGTTGCTAATGCTCGAGCGATTTTTCCTGAAGCTGTACCATCGACATGTGCTTTGAAGAATTCGACCAAAGATTGAATAATCGTGTCCACCGCGTATTCTACAATCCAATTAAATAAGCTTGCCTATATTATCCTTCTTCCACCTTACCTTGTAAACTGGTAGCTTCATAAAAGTTTGCAGAACGTAAAAGTAACTGATTGATCGAACGAATTGAGACTTGATTGCTCTCCAATCCCTGATAGGGCGTTTCCAGCAAGGGCATTAACATCATTTCTGCTAACACTCTGGATTGTTCGCCCATGCATGAACGGCTATTGCATACGTAGGAATGAGCTTGACACCATCAATGATGAGAGCAAGGATAATCACATACCAAATAATATCGAACCATTCATCAGTGATGAGTTTCCAACAAGCAATCTTGACAGCACTCGTGTCCAAATGGATCAATGAACCATCCCACATAGCATTTGATGGAATACTTTGGTGATCTTCCAGAACGAAATCAAGTACACGACGGACAATATCCAGTGGCGAAGACTGAGTGGCATCCTCAGTTGCAATATTCAAGTACGAGAAATAAGCATGTTGTAGCAAGGCCGTTGTCTGCATGAAAAAGGAAATTAATACCATTCTCCTTAACTTCCCTCCCGTTTGACAATGCACTCACGCTTAGAACAGTTACACAACGACTATCCTCGGTATCTTGCTCACGACTATGGTCAAATGTTGTTTGGAGCATCTCAGCAAGCCATCCACGTGTATCGCCCTTCAATGTTGCCCAATACACATCCACCATGCTGTTTGTCAATGCTGTATGTAGTTGAAGAGCTGCTAATAAATTTCCTTGATCTGCTTGCGAATTCTCAAGACTAGGTTTGATATAACGCTCAAAGACTGCATGTGTTTGTGATTCGAAAGCACGTCGTTGATGCTGTGTAAGGTTGACTGAAGTAATGAATTGAGCGAAAAACATGCTCATCAAGCGAACAACTGTAGGTGAATTGCTTTGATAAAGTTCATTGGCAAATTGTTCAAAGAGCATTGGTACTTGATTGGTTGGAAGGGACTTGCTGATGACCTTTGAGAATCTGGAAAATAACAACTACGTGAGAAATGAACAATGAATATTGGATAATAAACATACTCATCGAGGAATCTTCTGCTAAAGCAGGGCATCGTCAGTAGCGAATACACATCAGCATTGGATGACACGGCCTTTAAAGCAGTGAGAAGATCGCCAACAAATGCATCCATTTGTCTTGAAGCTGAATAAACGGAAAGTACCGATAATGCAAGAACCATGCAAGTGTCTAATGAATCGGCTCGTGGCTATAGATTGATGTTAGGATATAGGTGATAATATGCGATTGGTTATATGACTACTTGCCTGAATAAGAATTGGCCATATCTTGTCCATGCGTCCTTCCACCAGCAAAAGATCAATTTGGAGCAAGGCATCAACCAATCGCATCAGCGAAGCCTGTTGACAATCTATCACTTTGGGTTTAATATGTAGCAATCACCATTACAACTCTATTTACCTTTTGGACACGCTAACAAGTTAACTGCTTTTTCGGCAATTTCGTCCAAGAAAGCGTGCTGTGATCGAGATACATCATCGTTTCGTGCAACATAAATATTCAATTCCAACAAGACATGCAATAGCTGACAAAGTGTGTCCACATCGGAACACTGCTCCAAGATCTTGTGACATTCCATCAGAAAGCCGAATTCCACATGGCGCACTGTATCTTGACCAGCGGTTTGTCCTCTCTTTCTTCTAAACGCACGCACAAATCTTGAATATAAAACAGGGATCACATCCAATACTGCAAAATGACCATGTCATTAGTATTTCATAACGGTAACCATGCAACAAGGTACGTTACCATCCTCAGCATGTTCTGGTTTCTTTAGCAACCGACTCAGTTCTTCAAACACTTTGTAAACATAGGTAGACTTGTTGCTCTGGGATGGTGCAGCCGCTGATGATCTGAAAATCGATGTATATTCCATGATACTGTCAGGGTGAAAGAGACTCGATGATAATAGGTCGGTCAATAGCAGTGATAATGTGTCATCGGTAGCTGCGATGCGTCGACGAATTGAAAGTAACTCGGGAAATGTTTTGCCAACAACCACTGTGAAAGCCTAATTACATGCATAAATAACATATCCTTAGTCCACCATGTTTCTATGACATTACCTTTTTATGATTTGCAGATTGCAAGATTTGTGAGTTGTAGCGTCTTAATAACACCTTTGCCAGGTTGACCAGTGCATCATTATCAATTTGAGTTGCAAGTGTTTCCAATAACTGATCCATAACAGTAATCATGTGTTCAAATGTGGGTCGATAAGATAAGGCGAATATGGGCGAGAAGAGCAATTCTAGTGAATTCGATACGTATTCCAGTAATTCTTTTTGCTGTGTCAATGGATCTTGTTTGATACGGTTGAGAAGTGTCGTAACTGAAGTTATGAGTGGTACTCGTATGCTGGGAGCAGATCGACCTGTGGTATTGACGCGTTCAGTGTAGTGAGCAAGTAGCTCTTGCAAAAGCTGCCAGTATGCAACTTGGATAACAGCTGTATCGGTCGATCTATTGACAATGGAATAAAGTTAATGACTGTGTAAAGAGCCAAATGGCATGGATCTGCTTACGATTTCAGTTTCGATCTTGTCAAAGCTGTACATAACCATTCTAGCAAGAAATCGTCCTTGTTTGGAAAGAAAAGTTTGTCGTTTCTCCAAGCTTGAATGGCAGTGTCAATACGCTCTTCAGCTGATAAACCAGCACCCTTAAGGGCTTTGGCGATCTGTTCCGATGACATGAAGAAGGAGAACTGGATAATAAAACAAGAGGGTCGACAAATAAAAATTCGCTGCAAGAACCGCTGTGCCCAATTGAGCGGTTGTCATGCATTTCCAAATTCATTGAACAATGATATCCTTGTTTTTAATGTTTATTGATATGTCGTTTACAAACCAAACCGGGATGTATGATACAGAGTTGAAAGATAATTTATACAAAGAATGGGGGAAGCAAATGCAAAGGACATGCAATGTGAATGTGTGTGTTGTGTTGTGTATATGTGTGCGAGTTTTTGTGCTTGAATGGGGTGGATTGAATATGTGTAATAAGCTTTTTTGGATAATTGCGAAGGGTGAATGAAAAAGAGAAAGCAGGCAAGGATGTATAAACGGGAGAGGAGAGAGAAAGACCTACCATACTTGTAATTGGTATTAAGATGACTGATTTTAAGGTTTACGGAATTCAAGCAGCACAGGGTATATAGCTTGGAAGGCTTGATAGATCTCCTCACGCACTTTGGCACCTGTCAAGACAATTTTGCCTGATACGAAAATAAGCAATACAATCTTGGGTTTCACCATACGATAAATGAGACCAGGAAACAATTCAGGCTCGTACTACCAAAAACATATTAATGAGCACTTATTCCTCTTTTCCTTCCTCTTGACCAATATACATACAGAACTGAAATGACCGTGAGAGTAAGCAAGACCTTCAAGACGAATTGGGAATCGTACATCACACGAGCCAACAATATTTTGAATCTTGAAATCGGTAAACTTGCTCGGAAAGCCCAGCTTTTGAATGATACGAGCATATTTACGTGCAGCCAACTTTGAATCATCTTCAGACTTTGCTCCTGTTACTACCATTTTGCCTGATGCAAAGATCAAGGCAGTTGTTTTTGGTTCTCGAATACGCATAATGACGGCGGCAAAACGCTAATCAACCGTTGAGTATACCAGTGTCCAAACATTATAAAGCGACAACTGTGTGTACCTTTGGATTGTACTCGGCGTTGCGTGCATGGAGCGCAATTGTTTTAAGATCCAAGCGACAATCCAGGTTGACGGTGGCAACAATGTTTCTATTATAAGTGCCATGCAGTGTTAATAAAAACAACATTGAAACAAATTGGATCGTGATGTAATGGTATCTTGTTTTATTTGTGGTATAGGGTGTAAATGCCGCTCATGCGATAACTTACTGTAACGTAGGTGTAATACCCGCCACTGCATAAGGATTTTGATCTCTACTAGGTGTGGGTGCATCAACAGGTGCAGGTGTAGAAGGAACAAATGGCGTAGTTGGATTATTATTGGGAGTTGGTACAGACGGTGTCTGCATAGCGGGGGTAGCAATCTTGAATCCGGACATTGTCGCGTGTGCTGAAAGTGTGTGTGTGAGAGAGAGGAGAAAGAAAAAGAGAGAAAGCTCTGTGGCTTAGTATAAATAGGTCCAAGAATTTTTGGGTTGTGCGAACCGATGCCCTTTATATACCTTTTGGCTGGTGGCTTTGCAACTTGCGGAGCACCAATGATGCTTTTCTTTCCGACGATGGCGAGTTGGTTGTGTTTTTCCTTTTCCTTTCTTTCACCCTGTAAAAAATAAGCAACCCTCACACAACAACAACCCCCCATCTTGCACTTGGGTTAAGCTGCTGCTTTTCTTTTTATCCCCTCTCCCTTTCAACATAGCTCTCCTCTTACTCCTCTATTATTTTTTTATGTCTCCTTCATCGGCACATATGCATGCCATCACCAATATATCATTTTATCCTACAAACACCAGACACTAGTCGTTTTGGATGAACGATAACCAATCATAATTCAGAACGTGTCCGTAAAATGCCGAGTGAGACACTTGCCCCACGAGCATGCACACACGATTCACATACTCACACATGCAATACTTTCTATTGCATTTGAGCATCATGATGATGTTATTCTTGCTACTACTGATCGCAATTCGCCATGTTTGCTATCTTTGACCTAAACAAGCTCGCAAGCCAGAATGTGCCAAGTGAGCGTAAAGTTCTTTGGCTATTTGGAATTGGTCATGATGGCAATTTGCCGTTTCCTTCCACTTTTTCATCTTTGCATGCAGATGACATGATGACCATACACTTTCATTTTTACTACTACCAAGTGTTTCGATAATGAGACAAAGACAGAGGAGAAAGGAAAATCATATGGTGTGCGATAAATGTAGTTAAAAAGGTGCAACAAAAGGGTCACTTTTGTACTACACATACAAATTCAAATAACAAACCCCCCTAAAACGCTGACTCACATTGGAATTGCCATTTCCGGATCCACATTGCTATACGTGCAGCATATGTTATGCAAAGGTTTGCGTAAATGCATGGTATATAACACACATATACAAAGCATACGAATAAAGGAGGGTTGACCGGTTTTTCGGGTGATGATGACGAAGGTAGAGTTTCTGTGATATGCTGGGTGGGGCTGAGATTATTATGTTTGGAAGGGGGATGTTGTGGAATGCATGACAAAAGTGAGTCAAAGAAACCGCTTGTTATAAATGCTAGTCTTGTTCATTATATGATTGCAAGGGCTGAGTGTATAGCTGTATCAGGTGTGTTTGTGTATGTTTTTTGAATCCCACGCACACAATCGGCAAGATTGTTTTTGGCGAGGGTCGAGACGCATGAATAGTGCTCACACGTTACATCAGGTGTGCCATTTACGTGCTGCTGTGGGATACACCAACTTATCAGGAGTAAGTAGATAACTGGATCCAAGATCTGCTGATCACCCTTCATCATCATCACCCACTCATGACACATAACGGCTATCGTCGGGTAGGACAATCAACCCGTGTTTTCATTTGCCTTTCCTCTCTAATGCACCGCGACATGGTTATTGCTAACGACACTATCAACATTCATCGTATCATTATCCCCTTGACATAAAGAATCTCTTTTTATGTTATAATCTTTAATAATGACGTGATTGTGGACTGCGAGGAATACAATGCACAAAACATATTCTGATATGAAAAAGTACTGGGAAGGGAAAAGAAAGATCGCCGATGTAATAGGTCAAAGCTATTTTTATATGTTCTAAAATAACCACACTAACAAACACATATACACGCAACATCCACACACATACACATACACACATACAAGTCTACACACTCACATATCACAAGTAAGCTATTCTACGCCGCATTGACCAAAGTTAATTGAATATAGTAGGAGGTGGAGTATTCATTATTGAACGCCTTCTTTTTGAACAGAACCCCTGTATTGGAATTATCTTCTTTGTCTTTTACTCTTTACTCGCCACTTTCTACGTGTTCCTAACTCAAAACCCAATCCTCTCCTCTCGTCGTCCGCACTTGCCCTTTATTATTTCTATAAGATGACTTCGCACCAACAAAATGGCACCGCGACTCCAACAACCATCACTGCCAATGGTTTCGCCATTGGCATTACAGAAGACAGAAATCGTCGTTGTCGTAGAACTATGGAAGATGCCCACTCGTTTGTCACAGATTACTTAAATGTTCCAAGGCAAGGTTTCTTTGCCATCTTTGATGGCCATGCTGGCAGGGCCACAGCAGAATGGTGCGGCAACAACTTTCACAGGGCAAGTAATCTACTTTATATACTTGTATACTCGAGATCGCTAACAGTTGCGTAGATATTGGCAGAGTCGCTACAGCAACACGTTGGTAAGCCTGTACCAGAAATTCTCAACTTGGCGTTTCTCGAAGTGGATCGTCAAGTGAATATGAACGAGGGCAAGTCATCTGGATGTACAGCAGTGGTGGCATTTGTGGAAGTCAAGAATGAAAAGGTATGTCATGATGGAATATGGAATATATACATATGAACAACATATTCATGGGTGGTTTCCTTGGTTACAGCGAGTTTTATACACGGGAAATGTAGGCGACGCACGTGCTGTACTATGGTAAGTTTGTCATGATTCTTGTTAACAAGTACGCTTACCATCGTATCACTGTATGCATGCACAGTCGTAATGGCAAAGCGGTGCGTTTATCTTACGATCACAAGGGTTCTGATCAGCAGGAAGCAAAGCGAATCATGGATTTGGGTGGATTTATGATGAATAATCGCGTCAATGGTGTACTGGCTGTAACTCGATCTTTGGGAGATTGTGTTATGAAAGAATTCGTTGTTGGCAATCCTTACACAACCGAGACGGATCTGACAGCACAAGATGACTTTTTGATCCTTGCTTGTGATGGCGTAAGTATAAAAGTGGAAGGGTATACATTCATGTGTATCATACTGATGATTGGATATTATAGCTATGGGATGTATGTGATGATCAAGATGCGGTTGATCTAATCAAGGATATCAAGGATCCTCAAGAAGCAAGCCAAAAACTTCTGGATCATGCTCTGGCGAACTTTAGCACGGATAATCTCAGCATTTTGGTTATTCGATTCTAAACACACGCACACACACACCACAGCACAATTGTCACCATCACTTATTGCACCCACACTCTCGCAATCCTTAATGTATGTAATCTCCCCCTTGTCTCTTTCACACCTTTTTTTCACCCATCACCCCTCTCAGATCCACAACACACACACACACACACACACACACAACCCTTTCAGCGCTTCCCTTCTCTTGTTATGATTTGTACAATACTGGACTTTTCCCCCTTATTCATAAGTCACTGATGTTGTTGAGGATCAAATAAGTTTGTTCATTGTTCTTTTTCATCGTGTACCTGTCATCAATGCTTGATTGTTGCACGAATAATTTATCGCATGAATTGTGTATGATATCCTTGTACCGAAATTAAAGAAAATCACCAAACGGGATGAGCTCATGTGAGTTTGAGTAACAGTGTAGTAGTATAACCTGGTGATGGATTTCTCTCTCTCTCTCTCTCTAAATATATATCATTTTAAACAATGAATAAGCTTTTTGTTGCTTTACGTGCTTCCGTCACATGTGATTGGGTAATCAGTGATTAATCTAAAACGTGGATCAAGATTCTTGATATATCAACGGTTTCGCTAGTGATCATTTCTTCTTTTATTGATCAGAATTATCAAATGTAAATTATATAGTGTTCATGTCAATAGCAGTTTTTATGAATGAAATGCGTTTTCAGTACAACATAAGCGGCAACTATGCATGTTGAATCGCCCACGTGATCCTGTGAGATGTGGTGTGTTGACCGATTGAATTTGATTACTCACCATCTTATCTGCCAGACTCTATCCTTTATCGGCAACATGACGCGCATGAACATCATTCTTGGGTACCCAATGGCTGCAATCAGGGATTCCTTGCATGTCTGAGAAAGCTAACATTGCCAGAATACTTTAAAAGCACAATGACCTTTGGCAAGACGCCTGCGTCGCGTATAACTGACCTTAATACGGTGAGCGAGATTATCAACTGTTTCGGCAGCTACGGATATAGGGAACTTGGTAAGGGCTAATATATAAAAAGATACTCTCCATATTAATGCAATGATTGATTAAATAGACACGGCTCGCGTTTACTGTGATGGCACGACAGAGGAAGTGCTTGCCGACTTGGATGTATTTGCCAAGTTCAAGGTGGCAACCAAGGTGGCACCAAGGCAACCAGGCGATCACCAACCAGAACGTTTGAAGGCCATATTCCAGAAATCATTGGAGACATTGAAAACTGACAAGGTGGATATCCTTTATCTTCATGCACCAGTAAGTAAAACAACAATAGCCCATTAACAACCATGCCACGTTGGAACTAACGCCCACTCCTTTTCTAGGACCACAGTACACCTATCGAGGATACATTAAGTGCAGTACAAGAGATATATGAGAAAGGACATTTCGAGCGGGTAACAAACAACGCACACACATTCTCTTCTATCCTATTTCACTCATATCAAACAATGATTGTAGTTTGGTCTTTCCAATTATGCAGCTTGGCAAGTCAGTGCCATTTGTGAAATCATGCGCAAGAACAACTGGGTTCAACCTACAGTGTACCAAGGCATGTACAATGCATTGACTCGTGACGTTGAACATGAACTCTTTCCTTGCTTGAAGCATTACGGAATCCTATTCAATGCTTATAATCCTTTGGCCGGTGGTTTATTGAGCCCGCATTATGAAAATATGGCAACCAGTGTCGAATCCAATTCTCGTTTTGATCCCGAAACCTCGCAAGGCAAAATGTAAATCTCCATATGACTGTACTAGCACAAGGTTCTCACATGCATATATCAAATAGGTACCGCGATCGCTACTGGAACAAGACGTACTTTGATGCAATCACTAAGGTGCATCAAGCAGCAAAGTCAAGTCAACTCAGCCCTACCGACATTGCATTACGCTGGATGGTCCATCATTCATTGCTCAATAAGGATAAAGGAGATGGTAAGATTCAGTATGATAAACTTAGATTAGTGATAGAAAGCTTATATTTATAACTCAAGGTATCATTATCGGCACATCCTCTCTCGCTCACACTGAGCAAAATCTCAAGGCCGTCGAACAAGGTCCATTACCGGAACATATTCTCAATGCTTTGAACGCTGCTTGGGAGGTAGCAATGGTGAAATGCCCACCTTACTACCGTTAACTAGCATGTCAACGAAAATGATATTATCTTAAGAATACATTGTATTATCAATTGATCTGTAAAGTCATTTATTATTATCTTTTGGAGGGACGATATATCGGGAAGGTTTATAAGAGCCTTGTTGACTTGATGTTTTATAAAAAAAAATATAGTAGGGGAGAAAGAGATAATGAAAGGAGCGGCATAGATATAACGATATACTACCTATAAGTGGCATCATATATACAGCATAAGATCTGTTTGTGGGAAAGGTGTGATTTATCGGGCCATGAAACCAGAGAAGAAAGAGGTTCGCTTTTCACGCTTGTCGGTCGAAGTAGGTGAGGAAGGAGTATCATTGCCATTGTCGACGACGGTTCCTCCACCACGCAAGGGTTTGGCAATACGACCAAAGTTCAAAGCTGACATGGATTGCTGTGATTTTTGTGTTCGAGCCTGCTCCAAGCGTTCACGCACTGCCTGCAATTGGGCTTCAAACCTAAAGATGATGCATTAGTATCGGGGAAAAGAGATATGGAAACATGACTTCTTACTTTTGATTTTGAGAGATCAATTTCTCTTGTGCATCTTGCAACAATGTCTCAAGATTTTGGACACGTTCATTGCGTGCAATCAATTTGCGTTCTGCCAAAGCTACTTCCTTTTTCAGAGATGCATTTTGTTCCACAAGCTATTGCAGGATATGAGTAAACTTGCATGATGAAATCAATCATGTTGACATTTACCTGTTTCTGCACATTGGTAAGTTGTTCGAGATTGCGTTCCAAGAAAGCCATTTTCTTTTGTTGAGCCTTGTTGTTACTGGCACGTAAAACATTGTTGTATTGTTCACGTGTCTCATCCAATGACATTTCAAGTTCAACGACCTTCTCACATCGTCCTTGCAAGTCTCGCATCAGTGCCTTCTTCATGACTTCAAAGTCAGCAAGTTGTTGAGCCATCGTCTTGCGCATACGCTCAATATCTTTTTCTTTCTCACTCATTTCGGCTTCGCTTCTTCCATTTGCTTGTTGGGGATGATCAGATAGCATATTCTATATTCCAAATATTAGCGATCAACATGGATCCCTTTTCAGTGAATAAATAATAAAGTACCTGAAGCTCCTCGTTGGCAGTCTTCAAATCAGCTACAGCCTTGGTAAGCTTCTCATGACTCGAGATCTTGCTCTCCAAATCCTTCTTCAAGTCACTGATCTCCTTTTGTTGGATTTCTTTCTGTGACTGATACTCGTTTTCGAGCTTGATCTATATTAAACATGTTAATACCGCACATTGATATGATATATTGCTGCAGTATTACCTTGAGAGCAGAAACAGTCTCGGCAACGTTACCCTTTTGGTTGCGTGATTCTTCTTCGGCGATAGTCTTGTCAAGGAGTTCTTCGTATTCTTGCTCAAGAGTGCCAAAGCGTGATTCGAGATCCTTCTTCTTCTTTTCAAGGCTCTCCTTATCGGCAGATAACGCTTCGATGGTCTTTGTGTGCTGATCCACAAGAATCTTGGATTCGGCTAATTCACGACGAACAGATACAAGTTCTTCGATAGACAATGAACCAGCCTTTCCATCATCGAGCTTGCCAAGTGCATCACGGATTTGCTTCTCCTTTTCAATGAGCACGCCCTACATTATAAATGAGAAGATTGTTTCATTGTTCCCAATAAAGTAATGAGATACACTTACCGAGTTATCAAAGCCTGACATCATTTGAGCCATCTTTTCAGCTTTCTTCTTTTGTTTTTCACCATCTGAAGCATCCTTCTGTGCTTGTCTTACTTCAGCCAAATTCTTCTTGAGCTCTTCCAATTCTCCCAAAAGCTCTTGGTTGGCTTCCTTGAGCGAATCAACATGAATGGCGTTTTCCTTGCTCTCATAAGAAATCTTTTGAAGCTGCAACCGTAGATCACTCAATTCAGTTGTCATATCTTGGTTCTCCTTGGAAATGCTTTGTTCTTGCTCCTTGTAGTAACCAATCTCTTCCTTGAGTGACTCGAGCAACTTTTCTCGGTTGGCAAGCTCAGTTTCCTATTTTGAACGTTAAAGATCGTCAATAAAACTAATACCGTCTTTGATGATCTTGTCTTACCTTCTCAGCAATCTGATCCATAAGCTCATTTTCACGCTTGATAAATTCTTCACGCTCATCCTTTTCAAGAACAGGAACAGGAGTTGCAGGACGAGAACCTTCATCAGAAACAGGACTCTTGAAACCTGGTGCTGGTGGTAATGCATTAAAGTCGCCCTTGGAAACCTTATCCATGGTAACCCATTTTTCCTCAGGCACAGTGCCACCTGTACGCCAAACATTGACTTCTCCTTCAAGGGCAGCAATGTAAGTCTGGAACGAAACAGCTTCCGATTTGACCTTTTTGAGCAAAGCCTTTAACTCGGCAGGTGATAAATCCGCATTGACCTTGGCCTTGTTCTTGATGGTCTTTGCACGTACACCGAATCGGAGAGTAGAAAGCGTTTCAGCTTCATTGTACGAGGAAGGCGAACAATTGATAATCAAAGTCGTACGTGAGTTACCACCAAGCGATTCTTGCAGGATACGTGTCAACTTGGAGTCTCTGTGTGCACATTGGGTGTTATCAAACGTGCATGATGTTGACATACAACGTGATGGTGCTGCTCACCTGTAAGGAATATGACTCGACTATAAGAAAAGAAAAAGAGAGAAAGAAATGATTAATGATGAGAGAAAAGGCATTATGATGATACTTACTTTTCCATCAGTCAAAGCATTAATGACCATGCCCAAAGCTGTCAACGATTTGTTGATCTTTTTGGCTTCCTCGAGAGTTTGACCGGATGCACCCGTTTTGCCAACCTATGTCATTTGTACAATGCATATCAGAGCAAGAGCAAACAATCCCTTTTTTGTATAAAAGCACACACCTTTTCCGAACCAGCCAAATCGACCAAATAAAGCTTTCCACTCTTTGCTGCACCAGTATCCACATTCTTTTGTGTGATTGTGACGACAACAATCGAGTGACTTCGGGAACTTTCTGCATTCATATCTACACAATAACATCATTCACATAATGAGCCATGGTACATATACACGCATCCCAAACGTTACTTACTGGTGTAACCAACGACACGGTTGTTACTTCCACGGCGCATAACTTCATAAACTTCGTCGGATGAACCAACATAGACTTCCAATAAGCCCTTAACATAGACGCCTTTGGTTTTATCTTCATGAATCGGTAGATTTTCCGCGGCAGCTGTATATAACCTGATTAATCATTGATATCCATGGATCACCACCACCATCTCATACTTACGATTTAAAAGATCTCTGACCTTTTCCATATAAATTTCCATAAATGACACCTTCACAGTGAATTCAAGGTTGCTTGGTGCCTCCATAATGCTGTCAAAGATTTGTTCTACAATGCGTGGGATAATGCCTTTTGTTTTTTCATCATCAATGTCGGCGCCCTGAAAGAAAAAAGTCATGTTAGCATATACCAATACGATCAAGGAGAAGAACAACACGGGCATCACATGCGGAAATGGGAATCCCGAAACTTGCCATCATAGTGAAAGTCTTTCCAGAACCAGTTTGACCATAAGCAAATACAGTGCCGTTGTAACCAGCAGTGACGTCTACAAGCAAGAAAAAGCTCGTCAGGATACGGTGCTATCATGTGCCTGAATAATAGGGTGCGATTCGTACCGTCTACAATGCTCTTGATGGAATATTGGAAAACATCCTGTTGAGGAGTGTTCATGCCAAAGACCTTGTCAAACGTAAAGCTGCCTTGAAAGTCTTTACCCTGTTCAATGGGAGCATTTAGAGTGTGGATTCAAAAAAGGATGATGAAATGGAGTTTACCTTGAGAGCAACTTGCGTGCCGTCATCGCCAATGTCAATGATGGGCGTACCTCCTTCTCTGTTCTCGAGGGCATTCTGGGGCCGGAAACGACACACGACCTTGATACTATTACCCGACATGATATAGGCACAATAGAAGTGTAGGACAAATAGATAAAAGGGCAAAAAGCAAAGAGAATCGCAGTGTGCCTGCAGGTCCGCATTTAACTGGATGGCTACTGCTACACGCCACCTCCACATTTACGCGCCTTTGCACACCAGCCAAAATTGGATATGCTCAATAACCTTGTTTCACTATGAATTCGTATAGACTACATATAGTGCTATGTTTCTTCATTGATAAATGTTCCTTTTATTATCAACCAGCAAGATGAACTGATCCATCATAAACAGTTGTGCATAATATAACATGTGGATTTTCACATGACTGGTACTTTTTCATATGATTGTATCATTTTTCAAGTTGTGTGGAGTAGCTTTGAATATAGGAATAAATGATGACGCTAACATAGTAATAGAGAACGAAATGAGAAGATCTGCTTCATGTTGCCAACGATCTTTGAACTGGTTTCGTCCAACAATTAAACTTGTTTCGGCAGTTTTCATAATTGAAGAGTTGATGCCTGATATACAACAGTACTTCCCATCCCATAAAGGATTCAATTTTACACGCTTGATCCATTACGGTCCCTCTTTCTTGATGCTTGCGCATCTTTTTGCTTTACAAACGCCACGTGATTTCTACCACAGAAGGAACCAAAACCATTTGGTGTCGTTGATGCAACAGATGATGCCCGTTGAACCAGGTTACCAAAGACATTTGCCAGTGTTATCAAGCATTTGGGTAAGCGCACAATATTAAATGCGTTCATATTGTTGTCAGTAATGCAAACTACGTCGAAAAGAAATATGATTCATAGACATATGAATACATGACCCATCAAAAGTATATGACAATAGCTTTTATCCCGTTACAAGAGTCAAATATCACAATGATGACCATGATGATAAGGGGTACAGGACAATAATGAAAAGTTAGGAAGGAGCATAATCAATACACTGGTCCGCTTTCATTCACAGAAATAATATCAACCATGATAATACACACCAAAACTTGAGTAAACAACCAAAGACATATAATAGAGGAAAAGGGCGTATGCGAGTAAAGTGGGCGACAACATTCTTCTTTATATGCCCGCAGATGTCGTGTGAACATGTGTGCTCACAAAGAAAGATAAGGGGATGTTGTATGACTTGATTAATTGGGTGGTGGACCATCAAAGAGCCTAGGTATGATCGATTGTTCATGGGTGAATCAGTAACAGGAATAACCAAATTAGAGTAGGAGATGGTAATGATATCCATCATGGAACAATGACATTTATTTGCTATCATAGTATCTTCTATAGCCATCTATGACTTGCTGCTAGCATAAGCACATTCCGATTACAAAGAGAGATGCCATTGTTAGGGTGTGGCAACTGTGGCATAGTGTACCACCATCCCATGTCCCATGATAGGGGGTTGCTATAACCGTGGTCTAACATGAGTGGGCTATGATTAGTGCTATATTACATATCTCGCCCTACACACACTTGACCAAAAGAGTGTCATTTATCTAGGTTGAGATTGGCTTAGGTCACAGGATAATGCTTTGTGGGTAGTATAGTATATCAAGATAATGTCTTTGGATTAAAATGGTAGATCCACCGCATTGTTGACATGATGCTGGAATAACATTAATATCCTTTATTGCAGAAATCAATGCTTTTTGGATGGATAAAACCTTGACTAATGGAGCGAGACCACGGTTTTAAATATATGCTGCTATATCAATGTTGGTAGTTGTTATACACTCAACGTATTTCATATTCTTTCACTTTTCTACACTAAATCCCCATGGCAACCTACTAGTCTACGTTACATGTGGCTCAATTGGCTTCACCGTCTTCATTCCTTGTCAATGGCAGCAAACGTAACAATCATGGGGGTGCAGAATCGCACATTCGCAGGAAGCAGCACTATGATACACCCTTCACTTACTCGCTTCAGAAAGAAGATGACAAGGTAGAACAAGCGTGAGTTTTTATTTTATCTTGTTGACACGTGATCTGCATTATCAGTGATCTGCATTATCAGTGATCTTTCGAAGGGTGGAATCACTACTTGTCAAGGTACTCCCTTAATGGCTATCATTGGATTGCTGTGATACTGAATTGGATTGCTCATCCTTAATATTGCCAACAAACGTGGATTTCTCTGACCATCGTTCACGGAAGCTTTCGGTCGAATTGGATCGTGGATATGGTACATCAGGAACAGGTTTACCAAGGAATTCACATAACCTATCCCAACCTTCACCCAATTGCAATACAAGTAAGCGGTCGGCAGGAATCGTCTTTTTCACCCATTCATTATGGTTGTTGAAATATGCCTTCATCGCTTGTTCATCGGCAAAACGCTCACGGTCACCAAGAGCACCATCCATGACGATAGTCGTTGCCATTTTAAAGGTCCTTTGCATGTGTTCAGGCAAGGCAGCATAATCCTCTGGAGTTCGTGACGTAGCAGCATGATGAATCGTATTCTTTGCAGATTTGTACCAACTATCAGCATCACGCTCTGTCAATAGCCATTTGGCATCAGGATACTTTTCCAAGAGTGGTTCGACAAAACAAGCAGTTGGCCTATCAGTCATGACGTATATTCAATTCCCTGTCAACACATGGATATTCCCCAAGCATTTACATACCAGTCAACCGCCGCATCAAATTCTTCATAAGCCTTATCCCAATCCACAGGCTTGTCAGGGTGCAGATATGCTTCTGTAAAGATTTCTGGATTACGGTCTTTTAGGAGAAGCTCGCGCATATGGTGACAATTGTAGCTATTATCATACAGAATCCTTATTAGTATCACATGTCCACGAGATAAAAGATATCATTATTGCATTACCCTAAAATGTTGAGAGCTTCACGAAGAGAATCAGTACCAGTACGACCACACCCGGCACCAATAACTTGAAGAGGAGCCATGTTGTAAAAGATGTGGGAAGAAGGAATAGGAGCTAAGCTTCAAAGGGGCAGAGTTTAGGTTTTAAAGGGCTTTGTATGTTGTACAACAGCACACGGCGTTGTTCCTGTATTATGTTAACCCAGTCGAAGAATCATGGCTCGATTGTCAATCTGCAAGTGACTGGACTGTTTCTCAAAAAGAGACCTGGATATTTTATAACTGTTTCATCATCCTATCGACCAATATCTAGTGTAGAGCATGAAAGTACTATGCACAGCTTCAATACAACGGTTATAGGCGTTTCACTGCAGTGGCTGATTTGACGTACCATAGAACAGGTGCTTTAATCAGAAGATGCTTACAATGTTTGTTACACTTGATTCAAGTTGAAATATGATAGTGATGGTTATATATTGCAGTTCAAGAACATTCAGTAGCGAATAATTAAATGAAACGAAAGGGAACGATGACTTATTGGATGGATAATCCCACTCCTTGTATATTCCAATCTGTCATGAACGCTGTGAACAATTTAATGAGCGGAAAAGGAATCCTGATTGTCAGTGATAGAATGAAAATGGGATGAATCCGTGCTTGAAATACATGACTCGGCTCAGCAGTGTCCTGTGAACAAGATATTCATGTGCAGCTGTTAATAATACGTTGTAACATATTCTCATCAAGTAAACTAAACGGTGCTGCGAGTACTATTTCGGAATGCTATCATCGCCAAGGATCCATTGTGATGATGATGCTGGTAGCCCACAGCAAGCTAGAATATTGAGCCAGCAGTGACAATGAAAATTTCATTCTTAATAGTCCGATGTCTCTGGAAAAGGGGCGGCTCTACATACTTCTTGTGTTATAGAATGCTTCATATAAGATTACATGTGAATGCGTAGAGTAAAGCTCAAGATGTATAGTTCCGTATGATATCGCCTAACGTGGAAAATCATGCTGTACAACAATAAAAAAAATTGCATATGCAACGGTTTGGAATTTTTAGTAGGGTCTCGTAAGACGTTCTTGCACGGAACACGGACAAAAGAAAGTCCGATCATAAATCAGGAATTACCCAATATTGCGTCATATGGTGAAATACCCAGATCAGATATATGTAATGTTGCACTAAGCTTCCTTTTACTCTTTACAAAAATAAGGTATTTATTCTTCCACAAAGAAATTACTCATAGAGCGAAAATGGTTATACGATCTATTTAAGCTGCTGCTGCTTGATTATCTTGCTGTTCAGCTTTGTTAAAAAAGTTTCCAAATTCATTGTGGAAACTGGCGGTTGAATTGGATCGTGGATATGGCACATCAGGAACAGGTTTACCAAGGAATTCACACAATCTATCCCAACCTTCGCCCAATTGCAAGATAAGCAATCGGTCGGCAGGAATAATCTTTTTGACCCGTTCATAATGGTTCTTGAAGTTTGCCTTGATAGCTTCTTCATCGGCAAAACGCTCAGTGTCGGCAAGAGCACCATCGATCGCGATGGTACTTGCCATTTTGAATGTTTCTCGTAAATGTTCAGGTAGAGCAGCAAGTTCCTCTGAAGTTTTTGATGTAGCAGATTTGTGGATTGTGTTTTTCACAGATGTGTACCAGCTATCGACATCACGTTCAGTCAATAGCCATTTGGCATCAGGATACTTTTTCAAGAGTGGCTCGACAAAAGAAGCAGTAGGCCTATCACGTAATAAGTTCACTACTGAGACATTGCTATTCCCATTCATGTCATTATTTTACCAGTCAACAGCTGCATCAAATCCTTCATATGCAGTATCCCAATCAGCAGGCTCGTCAGGGTTCTTGTAGGCTTCAAGGAAGATTTCTGGATGACTGTTTGGTTTGAACATTTCGCGCATATGATCTTATAGTCGCAAAGTGAGTTGAATCGTCAACATTATGCGGCCATGAAATTACTTACGGCAATTGTAGCTATTGTCAATGATGGTATCGTTCGTATTAGCAACCCATGTGGAAAGAATAAACATAGTTGCATTACATACCCCAAGATGTTGAGTGCTTCACGAAGAGAATCAGTGCCTGTACGGCCATAGCCAGCGCCAATAACTTGAAGAGGAGCCATGTTGGAGAAGATATAAGAATAAGTTCGATATAGAAAATGCTAACGATCAACAAGATCCACTTTTTATAATATTCTGATCCCGGAATCCGGGGTAATTATTGACCGGAATATCCTCTCACAGCTGTGTTGATCACCTATGTATATGACGGAAATCACGGCCCGATTTTCAGTTCCAACTTGATGAAATTGACAATTCTGGTATGAATATGCCGCCTAGTTGTCTTACAGCATACAAATGTCTTGTGCGGCTTCTCGGACCGTATAAACTATTAAATATCTTTTCTCGTTTCATCCGCTCGTAATCTCAATTGATCTATATCGATTTTGGCATATTTAAAGTCATTTGGTATATTTGCCTGATGAGAGTTAAAAGAGTGGATAAAGTTTGACAATATATGGTTGATCTATTAACACACACACACACACACACACACACACACACACGCACACACACACTACTTTTTGAGTAATGATACAGATATGGTAATGGAAAGGAGCATTAGGATATTTGGATGATGGCTCGTTTGACATGTTTTATTTCAAGAGTGGAGATAATACAAAAAGTGTAATGATATATCAGTGAATATGTTCAAGGATTATTGTCAAGATATAATGACCATAATAAGCATGGTAATTGGTATCTTTTATTGTTGGGATGGTTGTTATGGAAACATACATAATGCATTATCTGATCCTTCCAATTGAGTGGCACAATGTCCGCCAGTGAGTGATGACGCAGGCTTGAACAATGAGTATCCACACCCCTGAGTTCTAGTCGGTTGGCTCCCAAAAAAATTTCTTCTCGCGCCATCAGTTTAGTTGCTCCCTCTCCTTTTCAACACACCACAATGCTCAGAAACGTTGCTCGTGTTGCCCGTCCTTTGTCCATTGCAGCTGCTGCTCGCACTGTTGCTCCTGCTGTAAGTTGATTCATTCAAAACTCACTTTTTTTTATACTCCAGCATTCGACTTATCATTCGCAACATTACAGGCCCGTTTGAACTTGGGTGCCATCTCGCGCACTTATGCTACTGCTAAGGCTTCCACCTCTGAAGTTTCCTCTGTTCTCGAGCAACGTATCCTTGGTGCTGAATCTGAAGCCAACCTTCAAGAAACTGGTCGTGTCTTGTCCATTGGTGACGGTATTGCCCGTGTCTATGGTTTGAAGAACTGCCAAGCTGAAGAAATGGTTGAATTCTCCAGTGGTCTCAAGGTAAAACATGACATTTTATTATCAACAATCATCATATTGACATTGGATTATAATAGGGTATGGCCCTTAACTTGGAACCTGACAATGTTGGTATTGTCGTTTTCGGTAACGATCGTTTGATCAAGGAAGGTGACACTGTCAAGCGTACTGGTGCCATTGTTGATGTTCCTGTTGGTCCTGGTGTCCTTGGTCGTGTTGTTGATGCTCTTGGTAACCCCATTGATGGCAAGGGTCCTC